>BQNB010027212.1:0-57840 GCA_026074375.1 Tanacetum coccineum | reverse complement strand
TTGTCTCCTATGGAATTGATAACGTTGTTTGACCTCTTCTGCTCTTTTTCTCCTTTGAAAATCGACTTTTATGGTTTAGGTATCGAGTATATGATTTAGCACACTTAAAACTCATTTTTGAGTTTTGTATTTATAGGGTCTAGAAGTCGGTTCGATATGGCGTATCTAAGGATTGGATACGGCGTATTAGGGATTTCTTAGAGTAGGGACCACGTTTGATATCTTCCAGAATATTCACATACTATATCTTGAATACGGTGTATTGAGTCTCTCTGGATACGGCGTATTGAGCTTCATTCCTTTGTGGTCTTTGGTGAGTGCAGGCACATATAAGCCGTATCTTCCTTGATGGATACGGCGTATTGGTCTTTAGAATAGTAATATTCAAAATACCTTCATTTAAGCTTCAAAATGCGCGCCTTTTGCTATCTTTCACCAAATACTCCATAATTACTGCAATTCTCAAATATAAACGATTAAGTAACAATTCTTTGCAATAACTATACAAAATGGGTTAATAACATGGGATAAATAATGCTATAAAGTAGACGTTATTTGATGTCATCAGATATCCCCCCACTTGAATCCTACTTGTCCTCAAGTAGCCTTTAAAAGTTTATAAAAATGTATCCATAAGGATATTTTCTGTAAAAGCATTTATTTGATTTATTACAAGTACACAACCAAACACCTCACAAAATAAGAAGATGAAAATACTCAAATCACTCATCTAATCTATGTGGTACCATGTAACTAATTTGCTCAATTGCTTGGTTGTGATGAGTATTCTATCATAATCTTGGCAAGGATACACATCTCCACCACTAAAGCCAAGGAGTAACAAGTTTATAAAGGTAAATATGGGGTTTTTTGTATGGAAAGGCTTACGGTTGATCATTTTACAATCTTTCACCAGAAGTGCCACTCCAACAGGGCAGCTGAAGCACACACACATAGCCGTAACGACGGAATAGACATGTGTGTTCGATCACATCCCCATTCAAATTTAACCAATGGTTAGGATGAAGAATGATATAGGGTAGGAACCTTCTAACTTTCACCAATAGTAATAAACCAACGAGGCAGCTGAGACATGCATATATGGCCATAATGACGGAATAGACATACACGCCGGATCACATCCTCATTCGCGTAAAACCCATGGTTAATCATTAGGTGAGAGGGAAGTAAATTGTTGTTAAATAAAAATCAAGAAACAAATAGATTAAGCCTAAAGTACAAGTTGCTAGACACTTTTTTTCCTAACCGTTACCATGATTTAGACACGACTATTTACAATGTCTTGATCATAGATCAAAAACAACAACCAAAGTTGGCGTTCTCGTAACGTTCAACTTCCTAATCATCCCAAAACTTTACATACTCTACAAGGTAAGTGGTGATATCTTCCACTTTGTACAATACTCTACATCGTTGATTTTTGTTGTGTCTCAACGAATAATTGATCCTTTGTGTAATTTCGTCAGTTCTTGCTTTGCGAAATGATTATCTTCAAATTTTCCTTGACTCTCTCTCTATATTTTTTTACCAGTCTAAGTATATACGAAACTCGGAGTAGTTTCACCATCTTCACGATCATAATAATTCCGGATAATTCCTTCGATAGTTCTTCGTTCTTCGGATTCACCATTAATTGTGACGGTAGTAAAATCACATGAGTTTTGACTACTAATATACATTCTCATTTGCAATGTGCAAATTTCTAACCGCACCAAAGATAGAAAATGACACAAGACTCGGGAAATACAAACTTTACACTTTAAGCAACTAGCAACTGTAAATTAAACTTAATCTAACAGGGTAGGTTAAGGTGTAAGGGTGTAACGAAACAAATAGTTGGTGTAATTCCTAAAGGATTGGCTCTACGGGTTGTTCTAGTGGATCATCACTCTAAAGATGAGAGTGGAAAAGGGTTTAAACTGGAGGTTAACTAACCGGTGTAGTTAGTTAATAAGCAACATGTAAAGGCGATTTGGGTGTAATCCTAAAATTTACCAATTTAAACAAGTTACTCTAATTAAATCCATAATACTCATTATTGTGGTCTCGAGTGATATACCAAGCCAAGTTCTAAAGTTTACTACATCACCGACACACTCATATTTTATGGAATTTGGGTAAACATTTAGAAACGGAAAGGTTAAATCCTCATAATATCTAACAAGGGTTATTGTGTACGGGTTATGTAACATGTAATTTCACAAAAGTATGTTTGAAATTTTTTTAAATTTAAGCATAATTTAAGCATTTTAGTGTGAAAAATAGGACAAGTAAACATTCTAATTCCATCCCCCCACTTGAATTATACAACGTCCTCGTTGTATAGATAAAACATTAAATACGGGAATTTAAAAAGAATTAGAATGAGAAACTCCCCTGATATTTGCTCGGTAGATTCTCCAAGTTGCGTTTTTGAGCAAGATTGTGTGTTGAACAGCCGCCTTGAAGTTTCAAGACTCCAACATTTCAAGATTTCTAGATTTACAAATTATCCACCAATGTTCGTCGATATGTCTTTCACGAGGTCCTGTGTAAAACATAGGAAAAACATGTGCATTCCTATCTTGGTACCTACGGTTAATTTAAACTAAACTAAACAAACTAAATACGGGTCGGTCTGGTGAATACGGCGTATCAAATGAATGAATAAGGCGTATTTCCAAAACTAACAATAATGTTTTTAAAGTGCATAAAAAGTAAAGAATGATAACGTCCAAACATTCAATACGCCGTATGGTATGGAGCGGATACGCCGTATTGAAGTCTGAGAAGACAGACTCGATAACAAGATTAAATAACATTCCAGGTTGTCTCCCGGGAAGCACTTTTGATTACAGCGAAGTCTTTAAGTTAGACTTTTCTTCAGCTTCTCTTCTACTCAGCTCTAGTCACCATCCATCCTTCGTCCATCAAACGAAAGATTTCCTGATACGCACGGTATGCATCTTTGCTTGTTCTTTCAAAATCATCGTATTCATCTTCTTTAATAGCAACATATTCTTCGTCTTGCCCAAATGAATATTTGATCATCTCAAATCTTCGTATATTGCATACCGGCAACTCATGCACTTCACATAATTCTTCATTCATATTATCTCTATGATAAGCATCATTAGTTTGTATCAATTTTCCATCATTTCATTTGTTCATAACATGGACTCACCAGCATCTTCATTGATAAATCACTTCCATGATAGTTTGTTTCTTAAAACCTCATCATTAAGTTCACTATCTTCCAAAGCCTCGTACCACTCGTAATCTTAATAATGGAGTTGGTTTCCAATAATGTAAGTTTCGGGTAAGTTTCCTCCATTACAGTATCCATCATCCATCCAACTACATGTTGGCCATTCTAAACATCCAGTTTTATAGTTGAAAGGCTTATAAGTATGTTTAACTGGTGTGGGTTTGGTCCAAACTCGCGGTAGTCATTGGCTTCTCATCAACCCATGGTACATTCTCGTCCCATTCATATATCCAGTCGTCTTTATAATCTTCATATAGGTTTTAAACCCCATAATATCCTTTGTAAGTAAGTCTGGATCTACTTTGAGAAGGTAGTTAAATTCATTAAATGCCGAATAGAGAGGTGTCTCGTAGTCAAATATATTAGTGTCAATCCCAAAGACTTCAGCAATTTCATCATCATCATCAGAAGATTCCTCATCAGTGAGCTCTACTTCATCATCTCCTCTGATCCAGTAAATCCATAATGCTTTCATAGTATAATAATCTATTGTCTTGTAGTGGAAAAAACTTCGATCCCAACCATTCAGTAAATGCAACATCAGACGGCTCAAATCCTATGTCATCATCAGCTTCATACTCCGAATCATCAATTTTTGAGGTCACATGGTAGTTAGAAACATTCAACTTCTTCATTGTGAATAAATCATCATCCATTCCTCTTAGTCGATTGACTTCATTGTTAAAAACTTCAAGTAATGTATAGCAAGTGAGCGAAACATCTTCGACCTTAACATCCTTAATTTTCTTGAACTCTCCTTTGATAACCTTTGTCATTCTTACGGAAAAATACCCAGAAAATTATTAGTAAAACCAGCAAGAGAAAAGGTATTATAAAAAATTTAGCTTATAAGTACGGGGAGGAGAAGAAACTTTATTAGTTGATCGATTACACATATCACAACTGGATGTGGATACGTCGTATTAAACAGTTTGGAGTAAATACGCGGCATTGGAAACAAAGTTGGTTACGCGTATCCGGTGGAAGTGGTTCGCCGTATTTATGCTATCGAACAAGAACAGGTATTTAAGAAAAAAACAATTAAATAGTGAATACATTTAAAAGTCAAATGTATACAAGCAAATATTTAAAGATATTATATACAAATATACAGGATATACAAGAAGATACACTAATCTAAGGTACCACTAATCACTAAGGGGTGAGATCTAACTAATGTTAAAAATCAAAAAATCAAAATATCAAATAAAAATCAAGATTAATTTTCACTCCCCGACAACAGCGCCAAAAACTTGATGTGTCGTTGTGTGGTGTATATTTTAGTGATTCAAGCTTTAAATTTATCTTTTTCCGACTAAACCAAAAACAACACATTAACGGGTAGTGTACCCGGTTGGTAGTAGTTTCGTGGTAAGTAGGGTGTCGAACACTTAAAGCGAGGTTAAATCTATCAATTTAATTAATATATTGATTATCTAATCTATGTTAATTCTACTCTAAACCTATGTCAGTCTAAATTCTAATTCTAATAGGAAAAAGGGGGTTTTCAGCCTAAGAGACTGGCACGGTTTGGTTGGTGACTATAATCAATTAAAGGGACTTTAACCCACGCAAGCTAATTAACAGAAGATAAAAGAGCGGTCGAGCCTTATGATAGAAAATCCTTGAATCTCTCTTAAAAGAACAACAAAGGCAGATACGCAATGAAGACCTCCAAATTGAACTCGAATACTTCAGTGAGGACTACGATGAAGAGCGAGAGATGGAACCAAGGCCTGAGCCTCGCACGAAAGCTACTCTGACCCTCCGGCTCAGATCCCCTGGGGTCCGCAGACAACGAGAAAGAGTTGTGAGATTCGAGGACGCACCAAACAGGGAAGGAAATAGGAGGGGAAGGAATGCCGAAGGTATTAGGCCTTCAGAGATTTAAGCGAGGAAAGGTGAAAATAGGGGGCGAATCTTCCCCCACCTTTGGCGGCTCACTTGGGGGGAAACAAAAATAGCCAACCCCTACGATCATCGTTAACCTTCGTTCAGGGAGGCCATCAGCCTTCGACTAACATGGGGGAAACCTTTCCCCTATCGTATGCTTTATCCGGCACCATTGTTCACCATTTCATACCTAGTAGTTTTGCATTTCCCTACTGGGACTTGTGCCTAACCCCTGTTAACCATACTCTCAAAACAATGTGAACTTGTCCATGGACAATGCTCTATAATTTCCTTTTCCAGGAACCAGGATATCCAATCCCCTATTGGGACGCCTCCTCTTATACAAGGAGGGGTATTAATACCACAGACTCTTTACAAAATAATAAAGCATACCTATATATTAATGGACTCTATACATCCCCACTGTTAACTCTTCGAGTAGATACCCCTTTATGCACAGACTATGTACGCACCATGCCAAATATGACCTGCATACCAAACCTGAAGGACCTTCGAAGAGACCTCCGCATGTTCCGTAAACCCTTTTGGTTTGTTGGATTAAGGTTTTTCCTCTTCCAAATGGCTAAAAATGCCTTCCATATGGTTTCTTACGATGAAAAACGGTGTCCGAATAATTTCTTGCACTTTTCGAAGGGGCTATCCGCATGCAGAAAATGGTTGATGCCCGTTAGCTGGCCACATGTTGATGTACCACCCTTAAAAGATTTTCGGCCCGCTTTTGGTGGAATAGTCTGATAACAGGTAGCATCCTTACTACGAGAATCTAAAAGCCAAGTTCCGATCATTCTTCAGCCAGCAAAAGAAATTTACAAAGGACACACCTGGCGGGGGTTCACAGCATTAAACAAAGAGGAAGCGAAAAGCACTCGAGCTCTTCACAGATATACGGATGATACTTGCAAATCCTAGTTACATGAAGAACAACGGAATCTTAGGCTTTGTTCATGCTTACTTAAGCGCAAGATGTTGGTCGCTGCATCTCTCACGGACCTTCCATCTACTGGATTTGAAGGAGAAACTATATACATAGGTTGAAGAAGAGAGAGTGGGCTACTAACGGTCGCCCTCAAACGATCAAAAGAGCCAGAGTTTCGAAAGGTCAAAGATAGTTCTTGGATAAAAACAGAGGGACATCAAAATGGGACAGATTCTCCCCATATAGAGGATCCAATCATGGCTTGCTTCTTAGCCTGTTAAAGAGTCCGAAAGAAATTCTAGCCACAGAGAAGGCTACGAGAAGCTTCGAGCCACCTCCAAAGATTTTTAGAAGTAAGAGGACACGAGATATGTCCAAGTACTGTTACTTCCAAGAAGACTACGGACATGGATACCAATGATTGTAGACACTTAGAACTCAGATTCAAGAAGCTATAAACTCAGGGCAGTTTCGCACTTGTGAAAAGGAATAAAGAAAGAAATGGGACTATGTCATCTAACCACCCACGGGGGGAAAGTAAAAGGATAAAGGTGTTGCACCCGCTGAAGCACCCCATTACTTTGGTAAGTCCAGAAACCCCATTATGAAAGAGCTCACTAGAATAATACGGATACGGAGGAAAGGAAATCATATTTCCTCTAGTGGAAAAGGTGAATAACGCACCAATTATTATAGAGGTCAAGATATTTAGAAGAAAGGTGGGGCAAGTATATATGGATAACGGAAGCTCCTGCGGGATTATTTACAAACACACATTTGAGAAACTCAATCCTACCATCAAAGCCGCTAAAGTGGACTTGAAGACTCCTCTAGTAGGGTTCTTAGGAGAACATTCTTGGTCCGTTGGCGAAGTTTCGTTGGAAATCACAATAGGAGACGCCCCCTCTCGAGGACAGAAACTCTTAACTTCGTTATTATAAAACATGACTCCTCACACAATATGTGTAGAAGAACAGCGATGCAAAGGTAGGATCGTTAGTCTCAAACGATTCACGAAGCAATTAAGGTTTCATACCAAAAAAGGAATCGGAATTGTATTCTCGACAAACGAAGCCGGTGAAGGAGCAAAAAGGGCCAGAAAGATACCTGCCACAAGCGAAGAAAGGTTCTTCAGTTGCGTCAATACTGAGGAAAAAATCATTGTAAACGACAAGTATCGAGATTAAACGGTTGTCCATCGAAAATGCAGTACCTAACAATTCAAAAAAGAGCTGCAAAGACTCTTAAATCAAAAGCATACATCTTTGCTAATGGTCACTACTTTGCTGATTTGACAGGGATTCTGAAGAACCATAATGGTTGAGCCAAACCTTTCAACACTGACATAAGCTGAATGAATACAACCATACTAGCCAATAAAGCAGAACAAGAGGAGGTTTAGGTCTTTGACCGAACATGGTAGCCTGTTTAAAGAAAAGAGAACTTCCGAAAAGCAAGATACTATGAAAGGTTTTAAACACCAAACTTGGGTAGTGATTGTGCGGTCGTCGTTAGGACTTCTACACGGAGAAGTTTTACAACATCCCTAGGCAGTGCACCTAAACATTGAAGTTGTAGTATGTGCAAGAATCGGGGTTGTCTTATTGTTTTCTCGAGGAATAGTTGGGGAAGGCGTTGATCACGGGTTTACTAGAATTCTAAGGGTTGAAGGAAGGATTCTTTTTGTATTTTTGTATTTTATGAAAGCAGGTAAATCATATAGTTGAGAGAGTGGTTTGGTTTTAGCTATTTAAACTAAATATCAATCTAAACTAACCGATGCTAACATTAAAGATTAAAGTTGTGTTATTTAATCAAGTATTTCTTCCTAGATTGCTTTTCTCCTAATGTTGTTGCATTGTCACACTGTGATGATCTGTGTAATAATTTCCTAAAGACATGAACAATTACACGAAGCCCCACAGTCTATTAGTATGCCGCGTAGAGCGAACGCAATGCAATCAGGTTGTATGAAAAGACTATTATACGGCCCCTAGGCGCTTTCTAAGTGCTTGTAAAATTAAATTAAAAGTGGATCAACCCATTCAGGGGCCAATGGTAGTATGTAAGACTAGTTTACCCGTTTTGGTCTCCTTTCTACACGATCACGTTTCCTAGACATATCAACAGGCGATTATCTAGACAGAAAGATGGTTTTTCTAAGACCTACGTGCACATCCATCTCAAGAAGCAACAATCACTAGATATACTTTCTAGGTTTCTTATACATATCATAAATAAACACATTGATAAGTTTAGCGAGCTGTTAAGAACAATAGTGAGTTAAGTACAATAAATTCAAACAACACATAGACATATTGAATGATTAAGTAAACCTTACTTGATTAAAACATGAATTGGAAGAAGTACAAATAGGTTTTTTGGGCCTAAAATAGTCTCCTACAGCTGCTAGCAAACTAGGGTTAGGACCCTCTTTTTATTCTAAAGTTTAACACACTCAAAAAACCATAAAATTTGGTGTTTGTATATATAGAAAACTCGACCGCGACAGCATTTCGTTTTAAGCCGTGACGTGTCGTAAATGAACATTCTAGATCTGCGTTCTGGAGTCAAGCTGGGCTGATGCCTTAGTGAGATATGTGACGTGTCCACTAGATGAGGTTTTGACCGGGTCGTGTATGAGATGCGACGCCGTCTCCAGGCTTTGTGAGCACAAATCTTTAAGAGTCTTGGTGCTGGTTCGTAATCTCGTCTGTTTCTTCTCCAAATGAGCCCAAGTCATGTGTAATTCATCCAAATGTCATCCAAACGAGAAATACCAGAAAAGGAACGATTAGAGTGACTCTATTTTGGGCATAAACATACGATATTGGGGGTTAAACAACCCCGAAAAAGTGTATAAAATGACACCTCATCAAATACCCCTACACTTGGGATTTGCTTGTCCTCACGCAAATGGGCTTTCCTACCTAGACAATAACAATATGAGGGGTCATTTTACCTACTCTTTAAAAATATTCTACAACACAACCTTCTAGACCTCGTAATTAAAAGCACGGAAAGTATATACTAGCACCTCACATAAGTGTTTAGGATTCTCTCTTTCTCTCGGGTGTATAATGAATTATAACATATAGGGGAAACGGAAAAATCAACACTCATTACCTGTCATAGCATATAAATTACCATAGGCTTAGTGAAGGATCAAACCTCCACCGCTAGGCGCAAGTATTATTCACTATATCTAAGTGGTTTTATAAAGGGTTGCTGGAGTGTAGGTGTAGTACATCTAATGTAAAAATGGAAAAGGATGGGATGCATTTGGGTGGCTTTGGGTGATTTTGGTATTGGAAGGGTTAGCTAATATTTACACGATACACTTTGTTTTGGTGTAAGCTAAGACTCGGACAAAGATATACAAAATTACTAACTCTACCATACAAATCTCTTTCTCTTTTTCTTTTCTTTATTTTGTTTTTGAGTAACATAATACATCACATGGGGTTTATAACATGTTCCCTACCTTGAGGCTTGAAAATCTAACTATTAACCGATTTGCGGGGTGGAATCATAATACATGGGAGATCATTTGACAAATATATTGGGATATTGACTTAACTTTTTCCCATTCGTCAGCAAAAAATACTACCATGAATCTCACTCGTCCAAAACTGTATTTACAAGGATAGGATATCTTAGCAACCGTGTACTCAATTATTAATTGGGTTACAAATAATGTACTAAAGGTGAGTACAATATAAGTAGGCTTAGGCTTTTTGGGTGTATCGATTGGTTTAAGGGTGACAATATTTCTTCATTTAATAGTCCGGAGTACTAGAAAAATATGAGTACCGTGACAAAGGATAGGCCGAAAGGTTCTGTACTATGGGTATGCTGTCACTAAATGTCGAGTGCTGGAAAGGGTGTAGATAGTTATATGATCGGTGTGTCCATCTATACAATTACTAAGTTTAAAAACATAGTTTATTCCTAATGCCTTATCATGCAAATCCTAATACTTACTATGCGGTTCGGGAGGCATCGCTAAAACAAGTTCTAGAATTTAATGTAATACCGTTTCATCTCATATGATTTTATAACGCCCGACATTTTCAGAAAGGCAACCGAAGACAACGTACACATCCGGTAACGAAAGAATAGACACAATTTGTCTGCTCACTCCTTACTCGACACGGGTAAAGATAAAAATTAATTATCTTGGTACCAACGATAGGATACCCGAATTCTAAGATCTAAGGGCGAACCTCAATTTTTGGGGTGGATTTTTTAAGGGTTATTGTGATAGTTTATAAATTCCTTCCATGGGGACGCTAATAATACTTGGTTTTCGTTGGTATGAGTCATAAAAATTTTATTTTTGGTTATATTAAAAATCACTTTTTATGTATGTTTTGGTTATACCCTTCTTTTTAGAACAAAGCAAATGACTAAATGAATAAATAGTTTCTAAGGCTTATTTCCCCTATATGATTTAAACATTGTCCTCTAATGTTCTTGGAAGTACCCGTTAAAACAGATAAAGGGAAAGAAAACCTGTAAAAAAAGAAACTTAGTACTCCCTGGTTTATCAATAATGGAGAAGAAAACATGCGGATAACTGGTTCGTCGTTCCTACGTAGGACGTCTCTAATCAAACTTCCTAAGACTTCCAAGCTTCGTCTAATCAAATATAACATAGTAATCAGAAAGACTGAGAAACTATACAAGCATAAAATGTGTGTTTTTACCAATATACAATAAGAATTTAGGGTTCGACTCGATAGATAAGGATGAAAGAATTGTTAATTATCAGTTTTAGGTTTTTATACAGAAGGATACATATATTAAATGTTGCGCAAGTTTTATTTTCAAAAATAATTAAAAACTTTTAAGTTTTATAGACCTGGGCGTTTGACGTCGTCAGGGTTTTTGTGACCCCGTCGTAAACAATTCATTAAACATGTTTGAATATGGCTCAAAAGCCGGATAAATTCCCCTACACTTATTGTTTGAAAAATACCTTTGATTGAAACTAAGACGAGGTTAAAAACAATACAAAGCATGATTATATAATAATTCAAACATAATAAAGCAAACTATGAAGAATAAAACACACATAACACTCCTAATATGCGGGAAAAGTAAATTGGGCTGCCTCCTAAGAAGCGCTTTTCTTTATTAATGAGTCTTGTAGCTAGACTCAAAGTCACATGTCCTTACGTGACTTCTCCTTCGTCATCTACTCTAGTTAGGTACTCGGGTCCAAGCTTTAGGCATTCCTTGTAAAATCCTAATTTCTTGCTCACCACATACTCTACTCCTCTTTTCTTGTCTTCTTCGTTCCTATGATAGACTGATTTGGTATGCTTTTTTCTAAGTCTGACTAGCGAATTGTATTGCTTATTTATGGGGTATCTATATAGTGCAAACTTCATTGGTTCCTTTTAATGAATCTAACATCACCTATCGGGTGGTCATGTCGTCATGTTGGGATATTTATTATAAAAAGGTTCTCCCTAGTACCACTTGTGACAAACTAGGGTCTAGAATTTTTGAACTACTATCCTCACCAATTATGAAGTCTATGACAAAGGTGAAGTTTCCAATGAAGAACAGTGCATTCCTTTGAAATCCCTACCCATGGTAAATTTGCTAAATCCTCCACTTGCATCTTTTTTTTTCCTAGGGTTAAGTGTTCTTCTCAGATCAAGTGACATAATTCGGGTCATGATGTTATTAAGAGGTGAGTTGAGGTCAATGTAGGCTTTTTTGAGTGCAACTGTCTTAATATTGAGCATGGTATCTTAAGATTGGAGGGGACACCCTCCATGATGATGGGGGTTTCTAAGAAATATGAAGGACATTAGGCTACTCATCGGTATTTAGTAGGCTTTGCTTATCTCTGTTGGAAACGTGTCAAAAATATTCACTGTTCGGCCTTCTATTGTCTGTCCCTTTCTACCATATTGGGACTCTCATTTTAAGGTTATCCATCATTTGTATGATCTCGGATGAACATCACTTCCTCCATCACTTCTTTAGAGTAGATAATTTTGTAATTGGGGATTGGGGACCAACTGAGTGATTCATAAGCATTGAGTTTAGTTTGTTGAACATGTTCTGTGGAGATGCAAGTGAATGGAGTAGTTGTGGTAGTGGGTTAGAGGTTGGTCGTCTTCTAGGTGTTTCCTTCTTTTGCTCGATCTCTGGTTCATCAACTTGGGATTTTTTGGGTTGCTTGGGGTGGATTGTGATGGTGTTGATTGAGCTATGGATTTGTGTTGAGCACTGTGGATCCGTTGTTGGGTAAGAACGAGCAGACGAAACTGGATGGGTTCCCAGTTTCGGGTTCTTAATCGTATCACTAGGTAGTGCGCCCGCCATTCGGTCGGTAATGGCTTTCAGCACAGTGTCGATTTTGTTGGTCATCTCGCTTTGCTGTTGTTTGAAATCGGCTTCAAACCTGGATAGTCTAGCGTCTTGAGATGCCATGAATTCGGAAACCAGTCCTTTTATACTTGATTGATTATTGAAATTTTGAGGACGGTTGTTGAAGGGACGGTTCGGGATCGAACCGTTGGGTTGGAACCGGTTAGGTGGGTTTGAGAAATTATTGGGAGTTTGAGGTTGTCTCACCTTAAGGTCTTGGGTGACTTTTCTATGAGGATTTTTAGGTGTCACCCAAGAGATTGTTTTGCTCGGGCTTAAAGGTATACCACTTACCTCCCGCTTCATCGGTACGCGAGGATGCGTATTCAACGAAGGCTTGTTCGGGATTTTCCATGCAATACTGAGTGTCGTAGGGACCACTGCAGATTTCACATGGGGTAGTGATTTTGTTCACTTGGGTAGGTTGTGTTGGAGCAAGATGAGCTTCCATCAAGCGTTGGACTTGATTTTCGAGTTGATTAGACGAGCGATCGGATATGCTCGGGAATCTTGTGGCTGTGCGATTGCCTTGACCGCCTTAGCGAAATCCTTGGGTCATTCGAACTTTTGTTATCATAGAGGGCGAGGTCCTACTAAATTGCCAGGATTCTTCGAGGGGTTGAGGTCACGAAAGCTTTCCACCGGTTCGATTGGAATGGTTCGTCTTGTTGACCGTGATTGACATGGTTAAAAGATTTGGACTTGTGATTAGCCAAAGATCGATGCCATGATGAGAGACTTTTTGGAGTAAGTCCTTGAAACAAGTCCATGCTTCGGATAGAGATTCTCCATGATGTTTTTGGAACATCAGGATATCGTTGTGGAGTTTTGCGGTCCTTCCCCGGGTAACCGTATTAACAACCTGGAAGGGAGGAGTTTGGGGAGGAGGGGTGGTTGGAAAGAGGGTGCGGGAATTGTGGAAGGGAGGGGGGGGGAGTGGTGGACTGTGACGTGGGGGAAGAATTGAGTAAGGCATTGTATAGTAAGATCACTCCATGTGGGATGGATCCTGCTGGAAGGCTTCAATCCAATACTAGCTTGATGTGTAGGGAGATTGGAAATAAATGCAGTGCACGTTATTTTCCCTATTTTCACCCGTCAAGGACACGTGAGTCTACTAGTTTCAGAAAATCCTTGAGGTGGTTGTTTGGATCTCAAAACCATTAGTTCGTGGAATATGAGCATTAGTTTTGCACCAACCGCGATGGTGTCGGATTGCAAGAGGCTACCACGTTTTTCCCTTCGGGTATAGCTCGATGGTATTCTTATAGCCTTCGTGGGTTGGTCTGGAAGTAGTCTCCTCAGCAGTACGGATAGGGATTCTCGTCTTCCCATGGTTGTGTTGACGAGTAGATGCTTATGAAATGAGATAACATGAGAAAAGATAGACTACAAGAAAGCTAATGCGGGAATTAAATTCTTACTTGAAAGGATTCAAGAAGTAGAACTAGCTAAAACTGATGATCAAAACCTAATATCTCCCCTGGTCGGCTGGCGCCAAAAACCCTGATGCGCGGTCGTGTTATGACTTCTACCCCTGAGTTGTTTTACAACTCCTTAGGCAGTGCACCTAATCGTTGTAGTGTAGTATAGGCAAGACTCGGGGTTGTTTATTGTTCACTCGAGGAATAGGTTGGGAAGGCTTGATCACGGTCTAACAGAATTCTAAGGGTTGAAGGAAGATTCTTTTTGTATTTTTTGTATTTTATAAAAGCATGTAAAATCATATAGTTGAGAGAGTGGTTTGGTTTTAGCTATTAAACTAAATATAATTTAAACTAACGGTGATAACAATAAGATAAAAGATTATGTCTATTTAATCATGTATTACTCCCTAGATTGTTTCTCCTAATGTTGTTTGCTTGTCACACTTGTGATGATCTGTGTAACTATTTCCTAAAGCATGAACGAATTACACGAACCCATAGTTACTTGTATGCACTACTAAAGCGAGCACATCGCAATGGTAGTATGAAGATATTACACGTCCCCTAGGACGTTTATAAGTGCATGTAAAATAACATTAAAGTGTATCAACCATATTAGGGGGCCAAGGTAGTATGAAAGACTTTGTTAACCCGTTTTTGGTTTAATTTAACTTGTTCTTGCATTTTAGTCATTTAGGGTTTATTAAAAGTTAAAAAATCATTTTAGGATTAAATTTTGATAATTTAGGTTTTAAAGTCACGTTTTTTTTAGGATTCCCGTTAACGTTTTTAATTTCGTATTTGCTTTCGTTTTTAGTTTAGCTTGCCTTTTAATTCCCTTTTCCCGTAGAATTAGAAAACCCATTCAAAGCCTTGTTATATTCAAACATCAAATATCAAACCGACTCTCGACTTTCCATTGCACGCCTCGTTGGGAGAACGACCAGGGTGATCACTTGCCCGGAATCATTTATATCATACCAGTGAGTTTGTTGACCTTTTTCCTAAAGGGTTGACTAGGTTGACTTGCGGGGATTTTATATTTGATATTTTATTATACTATTTGATATATAATTACCCCTAAAAAGGTGGTTATCACAAATCATTGTAAACGACAAGTATCCAGATCAAACGGTGACCATCGAAAAGCAGCTACCTAACCATTTCAAAAAAGATCTGCAAAGCCTCTTAAAATCAAACGCAGACATATTCGCATGGACACACGCTAATATGACAAGGATTCCAAGAACCATAATGATTAAAGGAAAACCTTGCAACATGGAACATAAGCTGAATGAATACAACCATATTAAGCCAATAAAGCAGAACAAGAGAGGTTTAGGTCCTGACCGCAACATGGCGGCCTGTAAAGAAATAGAAGAACTTACGAAATCCGGGATACTACGAAAGGTGAAACACCGAACATGGGTATCCAACCCTGTTATGGTAAAAAAGAGTGATGGAGGATGGAGAATGTGTGTGGACTTCACAGACATAAACAAGGCATGTCCCAAAGACTGCTACCCACTACCAGAGATAGATTAGAAAATAGAATCCCTCTCAGGGTTCCATTTGAAATGTTTCTTAGACGCTTACAAGGGTTACCATCAAATCCAAATGGCAGAAGAAGACAAAGACAAAACAGCCTTCTATGTAAGAGAATGAGTCTTCTGCTACAAAAAGATGCCGTTTAGTCTCAAAAATACAAGGGCAACATACCAAAGGTTAATGGACAAGGTCTTCAGTCATTAAATTGGAAGAAACCTCGAGGCTAACATAGACGACATGGTCATTAAAAGTACTTCCAAAGAGGAAATGTTGAAAGATATACAAGAGACCTTCGAAAGGTTTCGATCGATCAACATGAAGCTAAACCCAAAGAAATGCTCATTCGGTGTTGAAGAAGGCCCTTTCCTGGGACACCTCATTACTAAGAATGGCATAAAAGCCAACCCTTCAAAGGTTAAAGCGGTCACCGACCTCGACCAGCCAAGAACACTAAAATACATACAAAGTCTCAACGGGAAGCTAGCAGCCCTCAACCGGTTTTTATCAAAAGGTGTGAAACGATCCCTAGCTTTCTTCAAAGTACTCAAAGAGTGCAAAGATAAAAAGAGCATACAATAGACAAAGGAGGTTGACAAAGCACTGGAGAAAATGAAGAAACTTGTTCAAAGCTTACCAACACTCACTGCACCAAGGGTGGGGGAAACTTTAACAATGCACCTCGTCGCCGCAAAAGAAAGTATAAGTGTTGTGCTTGCCGCAGAAAGATATAAAGGATGGACCCCCATTTATTTCATAAGCAGGGTCCTACAAGGAGCCGAACTCAACTATCCTGCCTTGGAAAAGCTTGTATTGGCCTTGGTTCAGGCAGCAAGAAGACTTCGAAGATACTTTCAGGCTCACACAATAACAATTCTCACAAACACACCGCCAAAAAAACAGGAAGAGTAGCCAAATAGGCTATCGAATTGGGGGAACATGATATCGTGTTCCTGAGAAGGGAGGAAAAAGAAACGCCAGCCGATTTCTTGATCGAGATACCCTTCGAAGATAACGAGACGAAATAAAAACCAAAGGAAGTACCAGATTCAAGCAGTAAGTGAAGACTCTACACTGACGGAGCCTCCAACTCAGATGGATCAGGGCAGGGTTAATGTTGATAGATCCCAAAGGTAAAGAGTATACTTACGCTCTCCGCTTCGAATTTGAATCAACAAACAACGAAGTAGAATATGAAGCATTGCTAGCAGGTTTACGGATAGCCCATGAAATAGAAATTGCAAAAGTGGCAATATTCCTGGACTCCCAACTTTTGGTAAACCAGATAAAAGGCACATTTGCAGCAAAATAGGCGTCAATTAAAGACTATTTGCAAAAGGTTAAAACCGCGCTAAGGGGCTTCTAAGATTACACAGTTGAACATATACGCAGAAACCAGAATAAGAAAGCAGATGCTCTAAGTAAGCTGGCATCAATGACCTTCGAACACCCATAAAGGAAGTACTAGTCGAAGTTTTGACCAAAAGGTCAATAGAGGAAAAAGAAGTTTCGAAGGTAGATACGCAAGAGAGGAAAAGCTGGATGGATCCTATCCATGAATACCTGCTAAGTGGATTGTTACCAGAAGACACAAGAGAAGCCAGGAAGATCAGAATTTAGGCGCCACAATACAAGCTAATCCGAGGAAACCTGTATAAAATATCCTTCTTTACGCCATGTCTCTGTTGCGTAGCCCCACCACAAACTGACGAAATAATAAAGGAAATACATGAAGGATCGTGCGGATTCAATACGGAACCTCGCTCATTAGTTTTCAGAATAACGAAACAACGTTTCTATTGGCCATCGATGCATAGAGAAATCGCAAAAGCGATTCAAGACTGCAAAAAATGCAAGGAACAATTCGCAGTAAGGAAGGCCAAAACAAGCGGAGCCATAGCGGCAGGAAGTACGTGGCCCTTTAGTCATTGGGGTATTCATATCATAGGACCGCTACCAGTGGCCCCTGGAGGTTTATAGTTTCTAGCAATCGCAGTCGAACACTCTACAAAGTGGATAGAAGCCAAACCCCTAACCACCATTAACGGAAGGCAAGTGGAAAAATTCGTATGGGAATATGTGGTATGCAGATTCGGAGTATCTCGAATAATCATCTCAAAGGAAGAGAAACATTTCAAAGAAGGGATGTTCGCAAATCTTTGTAAAGGATTGAAAATAACACAATCCTTTTCTCTTGTCACAGAACATATGGAAATAATGCACCGCATAGGGAAGCAGTTAACTTGAAGCCAATAGGGATGGGTGGATAATCTAGCCAAAATATTATGGATACACAAAACCCTCCCAAGGAATAGCGAGAAAGAAACACCATTTAGCCTAACCTATGGTTCGGAAGCAGTGATCCTCATAATCGAAACTACAGATGATAGGGGAAGGGTACAGAAAACAACCAAGGAAAAGGTAAACAAGGAAGTGGCTTCGATAGAAAAGGTATACTACCAGAGCAAGTTGCGAAAATACCACAACACAAGGAACAGTCACCCTATGTACATTGTGGGAGATTTCATTTTACTTAAACGAAACGTGAATGAATGGCAAGGGACATATATAGTAAACGAAGTCCACAAAGAGGAACTCTACACAATCATTGACGCAGTCGATCATTCGCTGGTTCAAACAACGAAAGGAACAAGCCTTCGTAAATTTTACATGTAAAACTTACACTCCTTTTTCCTTTTCCTTCGCAAAGTCTTAAGTCATTCGTTTTGATTATCGAAAATGGTGTAGCAAACTAAGTGTTCATACTTGTGATGATGTAAACCTTTCTACACTATCAATGAAGAAGGTTGATTTCGAAATACTTGTGTCATAAGGCCACACTTGAGCCTAATACTAAGTTTAACGATCAAAAGGATGCCGTAGGGCCACACATGAGCCCTACAAAACTAAGACATCCATAAAATTCACGTTAACTTTCCTCATTGCTTTTTTAGCCTTGAGGACATAATGAAGCAGATCGAAGCCCTTAAATTAATAATTAAGTCAAAGCAAAAAATAATATAACTTAAGGCCACACTTGAACCTAATACTAAGTTCAACATTCGAAAGGATGGTGTAGGGCCACACATGAGCCCTACAAAACTAAGACATCCATAAAATTCACGTTAACTTTTCTCATTGCTTCTTTTAGCCTTGAGGACATAATGAAGCAGATCGAAGCCCTTCAATTGACAATTAAGTCAAAGCAAAAAATAATATAACTTAAGGCCACACATAAGCCTTCGCTGATAAAAGCGCATAAAGGAGTCAGACCTAAGTCCTCTTAAAACCTCAAAACATGAGGGAAACACATCAGGTTTCTAAGGGAAACCTTCTTGTGAAAGTGGCACAATACATTTGCCCACAACTTAAGGCCACACATGTGCCTTTGCTGATAAAAGCGAGTAAAGAAGTCAGACCTAAGTCCTCCTAAAACATTAAAACATGAGGGAAACAAATCAGGTTCCTATTTAAAAGGGCATAAAACATTTGAGCCTTGCGAAACAAGATGATTACGCAGTGTGAGGATCAGACTCGGACCCCAAAGAAATAACAACAAGACATACGACATGCGGTGGGATTGTATCCCTATATTTAACCCTCAAAAAGGGGTAACCATTCAAGAACAACCAAAAAAGTTGACACATAATGTTCAAATAATGGCCAACATAAACCATCGCAAAAGATAAATTGTCTTAAAGGCCGAAGCCTGGATAATAGTAAAGATGTCTAAAGGGTACACACCACCCTTGAGGCCAAATTAACACCAACATGGTGACCTTCATTCAAGCAGAGTTGGAGAGGGCTTTAAAAGATCAACAGAAGGAGAAATGGGGTTCACAGATGGGGCAGAGGACGAAGTAGCTTTTTGGGAAGAAGGCGCAGGCATTAGGGTCCTCGAAGGAGCAGGCTTCTATAAAATGAGAGGCTTCTTCGACAATAGAGCTTCAATCGGAGCTGCGGCATCTTCTACAAACTCGTCCAGCCTAGGGAACGTAGTAGTGGCAAAGTCATTACCAGCTTGAGTATGCTCCTTCTGGTACGAAGAACGATATCCTTTAACCTTGGATAGGTCAAAAGGCTTCTTCATAGCAGCAACTTGCTCATAAGCTATGCAACGCTTGTAAGTAATGGCGGAGGACACCAACTTACCCACAAGCCTACCTAGCTCATCACTATGCACCAACTCTATGGCAGCATAAGGCACGACCTTCGAAACTACATCCCTCCTATCATGCATGAGTTCCTCAATCTCCTCATGAAGAGACGCTTTAACAGCCTCCTACCTAGCCTTATCCGCCTCCAAAGAAGTAACCTTTGATTCAAGTGCTAAAAGGGTCACTTGGTAACCTGACCATTTTTGGCTCTCTAGCATCATCCTATCAAGGTTACCTTTGTGTTCTTTAACTTCGACAGACAAGGAAGAAATCTTCTCCTGAAGAGCTAGTACAGCAGGATTCTGATCAAACTCGGCCATAGCAGCTTCACATTTGGCTCGAAGCCTTTCGCATTCCTCCTCACGAGACCTTTCCCTAACTTTGATAATATCAACTTCACCACTCATCCTCTTAATAACCTACAAAAACTCACGGGCTCTCTTGTTAACTGCATTATCCACCATAGCCTACCGCGCATAACAGCGGTCATGAAGATCAAGTAGTTCCAAATCCATTTGATTATCTAAATGGCCTCTCCAAGTTGCTAGAGTAATAGCAAAAATCTTCAAGTGACATGCATTAGCATCTTTAAGCTCAAAATAATCCGAAAGGCCTACAAGACATATAAAGATAGCAAAGAATGAATAAGCAAATCAACACCTTCAGGAGAGAACTAAACGAAATAAAACTTTACCCTCATCGTCATCAGATATGGAAAGAAAAGGGGCATTATCCTTGGAAGCAGAGGTTTTGGCACGCACAGCATGAGAACTTGATGACCCAGAAGCTAGTTTCCTCTTCACATGAGGCCTTGAAGAACCTCCCCTTGTCTTACACTTCCTCTCTTTGATGCGAGCAGCTACACACCTAGGATGCACAACAAACACACCGACCTTCGGACTCTCCCTTGAGTCTGTGGTAACCTCTGCAGGTTGAACTTTAAGCTCCTCAACATCTTTAGGAGGTTCCGTATTAACTGAAGCAAAAGGGGAACCAATACCAAATCTTGAGGATGGCTTCTTCAGTAAAAAAGCAAGGTCATCATCATCTTCAGTATAGATAAAGTTCCTGAAAGCCATTTCTGAAAAACAAAGAAATAAATCATATATCAGCAAAAAAGAAGACTAAAGAAGTAATCGAGAAAGATAAATACCCTTGTCGCCCACAATGATAGCAGGCCGTTGTTGGCCAAACTCCCACGAAGGCTTAAGGCCAGCTAAAAATAGAATGGGATCATCAAACACACGAACACTTATAAGATGCCGACCAAGATGCTAAAAATACGGATTTTCATAATAAAAACCACAATGCTTCACAGCTATGGTATCCTTCGCACTCATAATGAAAAAATAGTTTTTAAGATTCTTACCTTACAACACTTCAAGAAGAAGAAAGCCGAATAATGGAGGTGATAAAAAGAAAATAGGGTTTAGGAGTGATGTTTATATAAGCGAAGGTAGAGAGCTGTGGGACCGCACACATAGAAGAGATCAAAGACTTCTATGGATTTCAAACATAATTTAAATTAAGATAAGAAGTTCACGATAATCAAGGCTAATTGTTGAGTAATTTGCATTTAAAACTCTCAACTAACCCTGAGGCAAGTGGGTTTCACTGTTTAGTGTCTGCAAATCAAAGCATGGCCTTCGATCTAGATTGTGAATGATAGTCGAAAGCAATACATACATAGATGTATACATTACATTTGACTGTGGGGCTTGATGACATACCATCCTCTTCGGTTCGAAGGCCTCCCATTTGAAGCCCGAATGGGATCTTCTCCCAATTATAACCAAAAACCTTTAAATAGTTTCGAATGGCGTAAAACCACCTTTGGGATGGTTACCAGTATGGGAATCCGCCATACGAAGCCCTACACCTTCGCGGTAGGCCTCTAACAAAACTTGAGCAAAGGTCAAACCCACGTTCTCTATCTCTATCAATGTCTTCCTGCCAAAATAGAGATCGTGGTACATAACCCCAAGAATCACCCTTTAAATCGCGAGACACACCCACGATCACCGGTCTATGTGCTAAGCTTTGTCCCATCTTATTTCTACACCTATAAATAGATGGTATAGGCTCCAGGTATGGTCAAAGCTTTTACACACACTTACTTACGTTATCATACTTTACCAAATATAAAGCACATACTTACTCTCACGCCGGAGGTGATTCGCAGGGACACCCCCTACGCTTCACTTAACGTATTGTTTTCATTTGTGTTGACATAGGTTATTCAAGACTTGGATACTCAGCAATCACCCAAAGCATCCTTCGATATCATCGAAGCCTGATCGTGCCCATATTTGCACAATTAAGAACCATAAAGAAATCACAAGAGATGGAATAGAACACTTACAAGAATAAGATGAGTCAAGAAACATACAAGATCTAACCCAAAATCCTTAGAGCTATAAACCCCAAATAATCTTGCAAAAACCCTCTTGAAATATCAAAACCCTTAACTATTGAAATCTTTAGAAAACCTTAAAAACAATGATCAAACCCTTAGAACACCCTTAGATATGATTAGAAATGAGATTGGAATGTGTAAATCTTTCTTGAAATCAAAACTATGAAAGTGTTTGTGTGTGTGCTTTGTGTCGTGGCCAAGAGAGGAGAGAAAAGAGAGATGAGAGCTCTTGGTGGCTTGTAAGAAATGAATGAAACCCTAGGTTGGAAATATGCAAGGTATATATAGGACAAGAGGTATGCTTAAGGGCTTAGCTAGGTTAACAAAAGTGTGAACCAAGGACCCTATGTTCCTTGTGGTTCGTCCGTTTCATAAGACAAGGGGGAGACCAAGCTTGAACACTAGTTGATAATTAATTTAAGATTCCATTTTTGAAACATAGTGGAGTTATGGTCCACGCCTCATGTGATGCATGTAAGATTGTAAGAACATGTTGGCTTGTAGTGAGGAAGAGAACAAGGTGTCATTTTCACCACCTTGCATGCATGAATTTAAATTAAAGTAGAAAGATTCCACATGAATTAATTTGAGTGTGTATGTATGCGTGTTAATTGAGTAGGGGGAGAGGGATGACCACGAAATTTTTGACTTACAAACTCAAGACAAACGATAACTAGAGTTTACACGAAAAGATTACGGGTTTTCTGGGTTCTGTTTGATCAAAAAAGCGAAAAACGTAAATAATACGCTAAACCGTAAAATTAAATATCGGGAGTGAACGTAAACTATGAAACACTTAGAAATGATAAAATAATGCATATAATATCTCGACTAGTCAATATCCGGTGCCAGAATGCGTCCGATGTGTATATATATATATGTATGTATGTATATATATGGACATCCTAGGTTTAGAAATATATATGTATATATTACTCCTTTAATGGACATCCTAATCACGTCCGATGTGTATATATATGTGTATGTATGTATATATACAAATATATATATATATATATATATATATATATATATATATATATATATATATATATATATATATATATATAGAGAGAGAGAGAGAGAGAGAGAGAGAGAGACTACCTACGGTATTCCGCCCTAAGAATCCACCCCTAAGAACCCGTGATTCGACTTAACCTATAACTCTAAAAGCCTTACCCTTGGAAGCTTATCATACCTCAACTAGATCCCCAATAATCTAGGCTTGATCCTATGGATACAAGACTTCCCTTACAACTCGATAGTTTGAAAGATAGATTATTGAACCAAGTCCTAATCTAGCTTAGAGACTCAATTCTAATAAAAAGGGTATAAGAAAGAAGACCATCGATAAAACACACAAGTGTAGATTAAGCACTTGTGTGGCTCTCTTGCGGAGATGTGTGTTCTTTAATGGATGATAGAGGAGAAGATTAAGAACACTTGATGTTTAGACTTAGAGGATTAGAGAAGACAAAAGAAAAGAAAGAATGTTTTGCAAAAGGTGAGGAATACAAAGGCTAAGGGTAGGTATTCTTAGGCCAAAGTTCCAAATTGTTAAAAAACAATTCGCCTTGGGCGCACTGCCCACGCGTCAGCGCGTGGCCAGCGCGCCAGAATCCTGAGTTTATTTTTTCTACAGGACTATGGTGTTTTAAATACCCGCACTTGTTAAACCCTTAATTATACTTCATGCTATGACCTTTTAATCATTCTTACACTCAAGGCCAACCAACTCAAATAGCCATTTGATAAAATGTTTGTGAAGTATTAAAAGTGTATTTCTTATCCGATATTGTAAAGAGAGAAAAGAATTATTGGAAAGCGGTATTTTAGGAATTCCTCAAAGTCTAAC
Organism: Tanacetum coccineum; assembly: GCA_026074375.1. Classification (NCBI taxonomy): domain Eukaryota; kingdom Viridiplantae; phylum Streptophyta; class Magnoliopsida; order Asterales; family Asteraceae; genus Tanacetum; species Tanacetum coccineum. Next base: position 33,952 of record BQNB010027212.1, on the reverse strand, counting down.
TAGCTTAGTTGAGATCCAACTAAGGTTTTGAAATGGCTAGTTAGGGTACAAGAGAATATTCTTAGAATATTCTTTGCTTGGAGAGAAAGGGGGAATGATTTGAAAATTGAATTTCAAATTATCTAAGCGCATGTTGGATAAGAATGTATAAGGTGTATATGATTTGTCATGATGTTACATGATGCGATAGAATGGAGCCTCTTGATCTTGTTTGAAATAAAGGGTGAAGATGTGAAGAAGAGAGGTAAGCAGGATAGGTGATATGGCAAGATTACGGGTGATAAGAGAGGTGTGTTTGTTATGTGAGTGAGAAGTGTATGTTTGTGAGAGAGGTAGTGTTTGTTTGAGATAAGAGATCAATTTAATGGTTGAGAAGAGAATAAGGAAGTTTGGATTGATGAGGTGGTTTGACCATGGGTAAAGGAGAAAGTGTGGTTGTTGTGTTTATTTGAGAAGTAATCTAAGGGTTGAGATGAGAAAAGTGTGAGAACTTGGATTGATGACATGGATTGATCAAGGGTAAAGATGAAGGAGTATGTGTGTGTGTGAAATTTTAATTCATAGGAGAAGAAGGTGAATAGTAAATATGTGGTGGAGAATGTTTTGAAAAGATATGGGATATATTGTTTGGAATGTAGGGAACATAGAAGTACCACAAGTACAAGGATAGTACATTGTGTAAGAGAATGTGAGTTGGCATTTTGAGGATAAGGTTTGGGGTTTATTTGGTGAAGGTTTATATGTATGAAGGTTCGAAGGTGAAGGATGAAGACGATGAAATCAAAGGATTGATTTAGGTTATTAATCACATTGCCAATAAGGGTGGAACGAGTGTGCATATGTGATTATGGGATTATTTAGGAAGAAGATGTTTGGAGTGTGTGTGGAAGAGATGAGATCACTTGTTGGGTAAGAAGGGTAAACAAGTGATTAGTAAGAATAGGTTAAAAGGTTGTGTAGAATAAGTGTGGACTTGTACATGTGAGGAATACATGTGAGTTTGTAAAAACATTTATTGGTAATAGAGTAAGAAAAGTCAAAGTATGATTAACTTCCAAATACCATAAACTCAGTTAGTCATTTAGACTTTAATCCATGATAATCAACAATGAATTTGATCACTAATCATCTTGATTCAAACAAGCTAAGTGCTTTGCATCTTATGTAAAGCATATCCCATAACGGGAAAGGATGTGTTTACGCAAAGTGACCTTTGACTTAGTTTGTCCATTAAAGGAGTAAAACTTGTTACGTGATTAGGAACAATGTAAATTCGGATTAAGGTCAAATGAATACTTTTGCTTGCTGGTATGTTGAAAACATGATCATACTAGGTTTAGAAATAAGTCTCGACCTTGGCTAGAGGCGTTTGATGAAAGGTTTGAGTTGGCATTTTATAGAAAAATGAGAGGATTCATTTTTGCTCCTCTCTAAGTCTAAACCTCATTTGGAGTGTTCTCAAATGCTCAAATATCATGTACATACCTTTATTTAAGTTTCTACATGTGTCGGGTAAGCGGAAAGTTGGCAATTGTTAAATCCGTAAAACGGACTTCGCCTGTGGCCCGCTGATGTGTGCCTAGCGTGCTGGACAGTGAAATCCAGTATTGCGGCTTTAAGCTACAATTTCTGATTTTACATTTTGCGAATGTTTATTTGTCATAATTAAAACATAAAGGAGATCCTAGTCAACGTTGCACCGACAATCTCCCCATTTTTGATGATGACAAATTAAATTTCGGAAAGCAAATAAAATTACAAACGTAGTAAAGATGAAGATTGCCGTTGATATGGTTTGCGTCTTTATCTTGGCCTTGTAATTTGGTAAAGCTTGGACATTGTCTTCACCTTATGAGTCTTACATAGCTTGTTTACTCCCATGTATGCTATGGCTCTTTGCTTTCGTAATTGCTTGCTTTTCTCGATCATTAAGCTTCTCTTAGCTTTGATTTCCTTCTCCCCTTTTGTTAAATTAAAAAGGCGGTGTCTTGGTCTTTCAATAGAAGGTTGATATCATTAAAGAAGAGAGAATAGATTCCATTGTACAAGTTTAAAGAACACGATACATATAAATTTAAAACTAGATTTTCCAATCATCAAATATAAATGAATTGTGTGGAATGAATAGGACATTTCTTTGCAAATTGATATCCCTTACGTTTCAAAGTTATTGTCTCTATGATATCTCTCGCGTTTAAATATTATTGTCTTCATTTTTATTTTAAAATGTCCTAAAAATAATAGTTTTTTTAAACCAATTAAAAGACAGTTTAGTGGAGATTTTATAAATGATGATAATATTTTATTTAACAATGTTAATTTTTCTTACAAAACTTTCCTACTAATCCTCTTACACACAGGATTTTGATAAATGATAGAACTGGCGGTATGATTGTGTGACGTTTTTGGATGATAAGTTTGATAATTTTATAAGAGTTTTCAGAATCAGTTTCTTAAAAATGCGTAATTTTTGTGTATGAATAATATTTTTTTATATACATTAGGTAAATACAATTAGACTATACGATGTCTGTTTAAAGAAAAAAAATAAAAAAACTGGAATGTTTAAATGCCGAAACAACACGGCCCACACGGGGAGCGGCAAACGCCGGAATGAAATTGATTATTTGATAATTGACTTTGTAAGTGGGGTCATCACGCCGCATCTTCAATTTAGGTACACATCGGTGTGCTACACAAAATCTACAAAAACACTCAAACTCCATGCCTGCCACTTAACATCTTTTCCTATATTCAGTTGAATCTTTAACAATGTCAATAATCTTCGCTTGTAGTGTTACCTTGTAATTTGTTCTTTCTATAGCTCCATGCTAAATTTTCAAGAAATTTCCGTCCTTCAAAAATTAGAAAATTATACTAAATAAAAACATTAATTACATTAATCTTGTAAAATAATGGTGTAACTTGAAAATTATACTAAATAAAACCTATTGATATTTGGTGTTCTTGATTTTATTGTGATTTGTCATAGTTTAAAGATATTTATGATTTTTAGTTACGTGGGCAACCACTTACCATGTAATATTGAAGGTTAATTGTTCTATTACTATCGTTCTATTACTATGCAAAAGACGTAAAGGCTAACTACACTTCTGTCTTGAGTAGTCAATGTGATGCACGTTCACCATGAAGAATAAACTAAGTTAAGCTTTCAATACAGAGGTAGTTTTACGTCTTAATTAAATTAGTGAAAATTTCTCGACAAATGGAGCCTTACCATACTTAGAAAATCGAGTCCTTTTGCTAGAATAGTGCAACAAAGGCTTGTCTATGTTATTCCAACAATAGGTGTAAGGCCATACACCAAGTCTGTCAATTTATGGTCAAGCAAAATGTGCATGGCGTGATAAATTCATTAACTTCTGAATCCTTTACACCTATTAATATTAAAACTGACAACTGAAATAGCAATTCCCATTTTCCTTACCCCATTAGTATGTAATGACAATAAATTTTTTGTATTTGATTAATTGTATGATATTTTAACTATATGGTATTAGGCCCTAGCTCTTTGCTAGTTTGCCTTGTTATGTCTATTGCGGTTAATTCGGAATTGCTAGTTTGCCTTGTTATATCTGTTGTGGTTAATTCGGAAAACAACCATAGGGTGTTCCACAATAATGGAGAAATAATGTAGTAGTAGTTAATTAACAAATTCATTTGTAACTGTTGTGTAATCTACATTTCGCTCCAAGCAAGAACGGAACTTATAAGGGCCTGAGGCCAGGGGGTTGTGCCCCCCCCAACCCCCCCCCACAACCCCAAATTTTTTGGGACATCATGTGTCTTTTTATGTTTGGTTTTAATTCATTTTGAATACAAATTTTTCAGCAATAGTGTACATCGGTCCCTTTAAAATAAATACTTTTCAAATTGGTCCATCAACAAACAACGTTAAAGTTCCGTTTCTAGCTCCAGGGTGGGCAAGTAGACTCAACTGGTGTTTCACTACCATATCTTGTGTAGATGAAATTTTCTTTTTAGATACTTTGGGTGGTAACAAATGAATTGAAAGCCACTGGCATTATAAAGGTAAAAGAGCTCATATGTAAAATCCATTTTGTTTGGAAGTGGTGAAGAGTGAAATTTTCCAAGTGCCTATCAAGTATCAACCATCATATCAAACCTTTTAAGGTCAGAAACTGCCCCTAAACATAGATTTCAACTACTATTAACAGATTGACATTCATGCTTATGGCTTTTAGAACTATATCCATCCAAAGTTTTGCCTTACGACTCAAAGACCTCACAATTAGGCAGTTCATCTCATCATGGTTTGCATATTGCCACCTAAAATTAAACCCTAATGCAGGTCGTGGATTCAATATATCTGTATATTATATGCTATGGCTATGGTGACTATCTTCATCCTCAAACACAGTTCTTTATTTTCATGCAAATCATATAACTACGAAAGAGAATGTCGAAAAATGATACTACTTCTCCTTCTGCTAGCTTTTCTGGAAAACACATCAAAGTTTTCGGGGGTGGAGGAAAGAAGAAGTAGCGGAAAATGGGTATCAGAAATCCGAGAGCCAAAATCTCCTAATCGTATCTGGCTTGGTTCATTCACTACTCCAAAAATGGCAGTAGTGGCTTATGATGTTGCAGCATTGGCACTCAAGGGTGGAGATGCTGAGCTTAATTTCCCTAACACCGCATCTTCATTAACTGTACCAACTTCTAATGCTCCGCGTGATATCTAAGTTGTCGCTGCTTATGCGGCTGCAGTAGCCGGAGCAGCAATGGATGCGTATTTGGTTGGTCCTGACCATAGTCATGGTAATGATGAACATGGTCATGGTGGGGCTGTGGTTAGCTGTTTCATTTGTGGATGAAGATATGATATTCGATATGCCCAATATGCTTGCAAAATATGGTCTGATTGGATGCTTTCTAAGCCACCCAGACTTGATTATCACGTTTAGCGGAGGAGACGGAACAGGAAGATTCGTATTTCATGACTTTGGATTAATTATTGATACTTGAGATAGCCATTCAATATCACACTTTACTAATCAATGCACAATCCTATAATATGTAACCTGAACTAAGGTAACTATAAGAATAATGTGGCAATTGTTGAAGGCTATACAGTTATAAACTAGAGCTGGAAAATGTAAAATTTATGTGTTGCAAGTGTTATTTGATTCGAAATGGTGTTCTTATACTGCCACATGTTTCTCCTTAAATTACTTGAGATCAGAAAAAAACATAAGCATGTAGCTTAGTCTTCAATCCAAAGTTTTACCAATAACTTAATTTGGTGTACTGGATCAATCAAATATAAAAAGCATGCATTTTCTTTAATCATAATTTTGACACAATCTAAATTTAAGCAGTTTGCAGCTCTTAAAATCCGTTGAAGCTTAGTTTTCTTAAAGTAGTTAAGGGAGTTAGTACGTAAGAACTCTCCAACTTGATTAGTCAAACCGCGCGGACTATCTCGATCTCTCTCGGATAATCAGATGATGAGAAGTCTCCGTAAGTAAAGAGCAAATCGCACAAAAATGTATCATACTTCAGATCAATTAAAATTTTAGGTACTCAACTTTTCTCCCAATTTAAGGTATCCAAGTTATTGTTTGTGCAATTTAAGGTTTTCTCGACTTTTCAGAAGCGATTAATTAACCGTCATTATTTTAGCCGAAATGGCTAACAAATTCTCAACTATAACACTATGCATCACATCAGTTAACTATCTCGCAAGAGACAAGGAAAATCCAAGATTTTCCTCCTAGTGCGAAGCCGTGAGTCTAGGGTTTTCCCTAGTGGTTCGGGTCCCGGGGCCTGCCCGTTGTGGATGGTATAACTCGGGGGTCGGATTTCAGTCGAGATTGAGGTGCCGTTTTAAATTAAAAATAAACGCGTATCAGACCAAAATAAATAGTGACAAATAATAGGAGTCGTAAAAATGACTTGAAATTGAGAAATGTTACAGTTACGATGTTTGTGTGGTCATTGCGAATATATATGTTTTTGGAAGGTGTGCACAAATGTTTTAGTGAATTTGACGAGAGTGTACACATGTGTTTTTGGAAGGGTACTCGTGCTCTAATAAATTTGATGAGAAAGTGAAGCGTGCACATATGTTCTTTGAAGACGGCATATATGTTCTTGAAAAAATGCACACATGTTTTTGAATGACATGCACATATATTAACAAGATACATTTGTATTTTAGTTGTTATTTCATATTATATCAAATTTTGTATATACTATTTATGTGTTGTTTTGTTATAAATTTAGAGGTTACATGTATTTTGTTATGTTTTTTGTTATAAATTTCAAAGATTACAAAATACACATCAGAAACACATGTGCAATTACCATTTTTAAGTAAAACAACTAATGCATAAACAATTGAACACAACAAACATATGTAAAATCAAAATATTTTAAAAAAAAACACCTATGCACCTGTTTTTTTTAAAAAAAACATGTATGCAAGAAACAAAAATAAATTATATTTTTTTAATTTCAAAATTAAGACTTAAAAAACTTTTTTTATTTGAAAATTTCAAAAAAAAATGAAAATGTGTTTTAATATTATACTCTTTTAAATTAAATAAATACAATAAATAATACTAAATTCTTATTGGTTCAAAAAAGTTCTGCACCTTAAATGGGTTCTCAATATAACGCGCTCCTATATCTATATAGAGGAAGGTTAAAATAAAAAGACAAATATTCGTGAGAAGGATAAAAAGAAATTATTATTTTTTTAAGTTCTCGAAAAATTCTAAAAAAATTCCATTAAATCAGGTATGTTGGTGCATAAAACTTTTGTAAAAGAAGTTTTTCTAATTTTGAGTTTTTATACGTTTTTTTAATGCGCAAAAAAAGAAATTTTGATGCACAAAAAAATTTTGATGCACAAATTTTTCGACTTGTTATAGTTTGATGCGCAATAAAATTTTGATGCAAAAAGTCAAAAGAAGTTGGGTACAAAAACGAATTTTTGATGCACAAAAAACCGATTTAATGCACAAACGTTTTTTTTAATAATTTTTTTCGGCAAAACTATCCACTTTTAGAAAAACTTCCTTTACAACTTTTTCATGCACCAACATACACGATCTTGTGGAATTTTTTTAGAATTTTTTAAGAACTTTTTAAAAAAAATAAATCTTTTTATCCTTCTCACGAATATTTGTCTTTTTATTTGATCTTTATCATATATATATATATATATAGTTAGGATCAAATGAGAAGTTTTCTTAAAATAAGAAGGATAAGAAGTAACTATAACCGCATATCCGAGATGCATCGACTTAATATATATCAAATTTATAAAAGTAAAATTCGGATTACATTACGTAGGCTATTTGGTTTGCATTGTAATTATAATTCAGTCATTACAATTACATTAAGAGAGAGAATTCATATTACATAGGATGTTGGATGGAAAGTTTTAAATTACGTTGTAATTCAGAATTTTATACTTTAAATCATCAGTATTGATTATAATTATTATTATTATTATTATTATTATTATTATTATATTAAAATAATAATAATAATAAGAAAAAATTACATGTTTCGTCCCTATGGTTTATACCAAATATCAAGTTTAGTCCCTATTTCATTTTAAATACACCAATCGTCCCTAAATTTGAATGTTGTAACCCCGACAGTCCCTATTTTGGATGACTGTTAACTTTTTCCGTTAAATGTATTTAGTGGAGGGGTAATGGCGTCTTTTCATGTGTATATCATAATCCTTGTCATATAAACATAATACCAGATCCACCACTACATCTTCAAGAATCATAATCACAAAACCACATCCCCATCAAAAATCATACGACACAACAAACCAAAAACAAAAACAAAAAAACCACAGATCTAAACACGATCTGTTGAAATACCAAACACCCATTTTTCGATTTACAAATCCACTCAAAATCCAACAAACGAAAATTATCAAACTCACATCATTGCTAACATCACAATGACAAAAATATCAAGAAACCCATATAGATCCGACGAGAAAAGTTGTTGTCGGCGGATGTTGATTGGTATGGAGGGTTGTAGAAGAGTCGTTGATAGGAAATGATATCAGTGATTGTAGTTAAGAACGTGATTATAAAATTCGTGAATGACAAAAGGGCTGTGTTATAAAGATGAAAAGGTTTGTTGTTGATTGCTGTGTCATTAGAAGATTGTGACGAGTTAAGTGGCGGATGATTTAATTGGTTCAAATGGTGGTGGTGACATGGTACAACGGTTGTGGTAATGGGTAAAGATTACAAGACATCAACACCCGCTACCACCATCTCCAGTGGTTGTTAATGTTTCCCCAATTACAATTTGGACCTTTCATACACCTAAATCACGATGGATCTATGCGTTTTGTAAGTTCGACCATGTCGACTTTTCTTTTGACTTAACTTTTCTAGTGCTGGTGGTGATGGTGTCGGGTTGCAGGTGTGTTTATGGAGAAACTGATGATGTTGTTTGACGAAAAAGAAACTGAATCACAACTTCAGAAACCCGATATCATTCGCGTAAATCTCTAAAACCTTGGAGGAAAATGAAATGAATTTGGTACATGTTATTGAGGCTTTTTGAATGTTGGAGTGAAATAAATTTATTAAGTTGGTATATTAATGATTTTTTTATATGGGATTTGATGATTTTGACTTGACTTTTTGGAGATTGGTTCAAGAATTCAAGAACACCCATATGTGGTTTTTGATTTTAGCCTCATGTTCGTTAGTATGACAAGAAAACAATGACATATCTTTTTATCTTGTGTGTTTGGTTTTGGCCCGATGAATGTGCCGAGTATTTTTTTGGTGGCATGATTGGTAACTATGATCGAATTGGGAGATTTGAATTAGATAACCTTTTAGAAGGTGGGAAGTGAAAAGTCAATGGAGTGGGAGGATGGTAGGAAGTGAACGTCAATGGGAGATGGGGGGGTTTGGGTTTTATTTGAAACGGTGCTAGTGATCAAAGTGAGTGAATGGAAAAAGACTTAAATACCCTGGTATTTTTTTATGATTTAAACAGAAAAAGTTAACGGTCATCCAAAATAGGGACTGTCGAGGTTACAACTTTCAAATTTAGGGATGATTGATGTATTTAAAAAGAAATAGGGACTAAATTTGATATTTGGTATAAACCATAAGGACGAAACATGTAATTTTTTCTCCTAATAATAATAATATTAATAATATAAATTTAATATATATATATATTATATATATATATATATATATATATCATATATTTATAGTATATATATTATATATTATATATATATATATATATATATACTATAGGTAGTAGGGATCCACGTGGAAGTAAATTAAATAGAAGTGGGGAGAAATGTGACTAAAACCACATTTTGAGATGCACGACTTTCCATTTTGTTGTATTTTATTCATCTAGATGCATATAGAGTTTCGAAAGTTAATTTTGATGTGTAGGAATGGTGCAAATTGTTTTCATGATTTTGGCACATGTTAGAGGACAAAAAAAAAAGAGAAATCATGAAATGCATCTAAAATACATATATGCATCTAATTAAAAGCTAGAAAACACATTAGACTAAAATACCCTGACTATTTTTAGATTTAACGGAAAAAGTTAACGGTCATCTAAAATATGGACTGTCGGGGTTACAACTTTCAAATTTAAAGACGATTGGTGTATTTAAAATGAAATAGGGACTAAACTTGATATTTGGTATAAGCCATAGGGACGAAACATGTAATTTTTTCTAATAATTTTTTTCTAATAAAAAATTAACACCTGTCCAATAGAAAATAATCGAGGACTGACCTTAAAACTCGCCTACCAAATATTAATGTAGCAAAAATAAAACAGAGAACCAAAACTCTAACAACTATTACTCCCGCCACCTCAAACAATAATGAAAAACACGAATTAGATCAAATCTGATCAACAATACATACATCAGAATCGTTTAATGATGATTCAAAAGAGTCTTTTCTCATCAAATCCTCCAGTAGTTTCATTATTCGAAGAAACGATTTTTCGATGATTGGCTGAGCTTTAATACGATTTTTGTAAATAAACCCTCCCCACAATCTGCTAAAGATAAGGTACGTGATATTTGATATGTTCAATTCATGAGGTAAATTGAAGTTGTTTTAGAATTTGTATAAAATGCTTATAGGCTTTATTTTTAGATATGATTGTGTGAATGAATTGGTGATGACAATTTTTAATTTTTAGAGTAACTGATTATGGTTCGTGATGGAACGAAAAATGTTTTGCTATCTGTTGTTGGCGGAATCAATTGTGAGTGAACTTTGTTTAATAAATTTTTTGGCTTCATCTTTGTTCTCATGTAGTATTATCACTGCATTTCAGCGAGTATATTCACATACGAGCAAACGAGAAGACATTCACAATGACCGAATCACCGAGTATACTTTAGCAGATATATATGACTGTACTAAAGGTAACCACACAATCTTACGGTTTTCACTTATTTATATTTTCACCTTTAACTCACATACGGTTAATTTCATTGTAGCACCCTGAAAAGGACTTTCATTTGCAATACTCGGCCATGGAGATATATAATGAATATGTCAAAGATCTTCACAGTTCTAAAGGCTATCCACTCAGACTTTTAGATGATCCAGAGGTGAAATTTTATCAAGACTAATATTTTATACCAGCTACAACTCTACTATTTGCAGCATGAAAATCTTAAGACATAGTCTCCCATTTATGCTTAATTTGTGGAATTTATGATCTTCATGACTTCTTCGGAGTTGGTGGGTTGAGGGACAATATGGATCAAAAAACGGATACCAAAAAGGTGCCAACTCGCACTTTAAAAATTATTGCTTCTTGCCATACTCTGCTTTCTATGGACATCAAGTTGGTACAATTTAATCCTTACCTTATTAATGTTATGTATCAATTGGAAACACTGTTAAACACACACATCCACTTATGTTATGAGTCAGTTGGCATAGAGGGACGAGGGATGACGTTGACTCTTTAATATGGGCCCGAATGTCTGATGTCAAGAATAAGCTAACGTGGTTTAATTCAAGATTAAATAGATAAGACAATTCCTAACCGCAATACTGAATGCCTAAAAGGCGTATCAGTTGATTATAGACAGAGCATGTAGAGCAAGAAGGTTATCTTCAAGTGCCATTAATGGTTGATGATATCGAGGTCCGAGGATGTGACCGTCACAAACGATGGCTCCACAATTCTCATAATGTTTAGGAACCTTTTAACAGAATCGCAGATGTGGTGCAGGAATTGATTAAAAATATGGAAATGGTGGAAGAAGACAAGGTACGTATCACAAAGAAAGCATGTTTTAATAAAAAAAAAGTTTATAGCCAATACATGTGTTTGTTGGTGATGCTTAACAAGTGTTTAATCTTTTTGTATAGTTTAGTGTTGATACGTATTAATTGTATCTTACATGGCTTGGCTTGATCATGCATTGACACGTGAAATTTTCACACAACTGTGTCTGTTCTATGGAGATTTAGGAATGACAAGTGACAAGATTGTTGTAAATTTGTTTAGATTCAATCATAGCCATATACTGTTAACTGACCCACATTTAATTTTCAGCTAGCGAAAAAGGATACCGGACACCTTTTATTTTTCCATCAGGATCATAAAAGTTACCTGATGTTTATACACATAAAATGTGAAACTTGAAAATTACCAGTAAAGTTGAAGATAGTGTTACCAAACCGTGCTCGCTTTATTATAGGATATAACACTACTTATTGACGACTGAAAATATCATTTTAATGACTGAAAACATGTTTTTTCCTGATGTAACAGTGAAGTAAATCCTTGACATAGAGAAGCATTAAGTAGGAGTTGATGCCAACACAGATTGGTGAAAACTTGCAATACATTCAACATAGCATGCATACTTCTTGTGAGGTTGGACTGTATAATTGGTTAATGGCTAATGCATTATTGATTTTTTTTGCTGGTAACTTCTGTCAAGTAGCACTTTTTGAATATGCAAAGATCTAGATTAGCTAAGTGGTGTAACGTCAGAAATATGAAATGGTCATGTGCATATGGCATTTGGTTATGTTGTGTTTAACAAACAAGATAGCATCTTACTATAATATCTATTTAGATTAAAGTAGATAAGTTACTTGACCTTTTTTATTGTTTGAGTAGAGGAGCAAGCAATAGGCTATGCACTAATTTTCTGCAAAAAATGTGTCGGGTCAACACAACCCAACCCAGGTTACTCACTTTGACCTGTTTTTTCTTCAGGAAACTTCAAAGAAATGACATAGATATCATCAACATGCCAAGATCAATTTTTTTCAACAGGTTCGCTTAGGCTCATCAGGTATTTCCTATTTGCTTAATGAACCTTATTATTGGGTTTTGAAATCTTGGTACAGTAGATAAACAATAATGTTACGTGTCTGGATGGAAGCCAACTTAATATGATTATTTGTTATTATAATTTCTGAAGGTTGCGTGTTCTTGAGGGTGCTCAAGGTTTGCTTATCATTTGATGTGATGAGCACGTTTGTGCATTTTAACAGTACCAAACAGATTGACATTAGGTGATAAATCAAACTGAACACTATGTCCTGCATTTTTATCATCACGTTTGCGAATGCAGGAGAGATAAGATTGTATCAGAAGCTGGACAAGTGCATAAATTTAAGCAACGGTGTAGGATCGTTTATTTCATAACACGGGTGATGATTCTTGTGATTGGGGTAGTTTCTAGAGAGAGAAACACATGAGAGGGATTTTCTAGTGAGAGAAAATGTGTTTAATAAGAAAAGTGAAAATGACTAGCTTACCTCTTCCAAAGTTGGAAGAGGCTTATATAGTTTTTACAAAATACCGGGTATTAGTACCCGGCATAAAACCGAAAGACATACGATTAACTATTAAACTACGAACTATTATAAAACAAGAACACATGATAAGGATTTTATAGTGAGAGAAAACATGTGTTTAATAAGAATGTGAAAATGAACTAGCTCCTTACCTCTTCCCAAAGGTGGGATGAGTCTTTTAATTGTTTTTACTAATTAACGGGTATTAGTACCCGGCTCTTAAAATCACGAAATAACGACATACGAGTATTAATCGATTAAACTTACCGATAACTATTATAAACATTAAACATACGGGGGTGACCGATAGAGTCTTTTACTCATACTAACAGATCGTCCCCTAGTGGGAGGTACCCTTGGAAAACCACTAGACTTTTAAGACTCCTTACAGCTTGGACCGTCTTGTGATTCTTCATGTTACATTTCCTCAGTACTTTGTTTGGTAAGTGATCTTTAGATAACAATGGGTGCTCTGTTCACTTTTGACTTGTTTTGATTTTGATCTATGAGCTTTCCTTGTCCAGACAAACTTAATTTCTCATTCATCTAGTAAATGTATTGCCTGCATGGGACTTGTGAAGACGAAATATGATATAGAGTTAGCCGGAAGCTTTACACTCTTGTATGAGTTCTTTTATAAACTTCCATAACACGTGTAGGTGTGTCTGTGCATTCGGTTATTAACTTGACATTACCTGGATAAATGGGTAATCTCCATCTCCATCTCATCTTTAAATGATCTTAATGAAACTGTTAGCAATAAAAGAGAAAATGATTTGAAATAATAGTCAAAGTGTTTAATTATGAAAATATTTTGTAAACCACTCGATAGTTTGTGATTGGTTGTCAAAATGTTCAATAACCGTTTAAATTATTATGCCTGGACAAACTAGTTTGATGTCTACGTTGAATCGCAACCCTTCGTTTCTTGCCAGTTGACACAAGTTTGAATCTTGTAGAATCGCACAATGAAAACCTTCCTAGTGCTTGTTTGATGTTAGGCTCTAGCAGGTATTTGCATCTTTATAGTGAATAACTTCCGTCATTCACTCGGATGTTCTGGCAATATCATTAGATTAATGCGTTTAGGACTCTTAAAGATAACCGTGTTTCCAAGTGTGTTGAAAGATAAGATAAATGGAAATGGTCCATAACGTGATTAATTGTATGATACTATCTTGGACTCTAGACTCGAAGTGCGCTTTGATATTAGTGTTGCGAGGATGGCATAGCTGATGCCATATTTTCCAATACCGACTTTAACTCGGAGTAAGTGAGACGCAGATTGATGTTTAGTCTCCGTGACAAATGAGACAAGTTTATTCAAGTGAAAACTTGAATGGATCGGGCATGGGTGTTTCATTGAATTACTGGGTCCTTGATGTCTCTCATTTGTTAGACATTCAGGCTGGTGATTCTGACATGCATTTATGTTATGGAACCGGTTTCTGCCGTTGTTATGGAGGCTTATCTTCTTTACACAACTTCGATATGTATCATAATTCGTTTTTATTTCCTACTACCCTTCAGGTGACTTAACGAGATCTTCTTGACTTGCACCTTGTTGGGTATATTCCAGTTTGCTCATTCTGTCGGGTATCTTTTCCCTTGTTATCAACAGTTACGCCTTTTGATGCATACCTATGGTACTTCTGTAATAAATAGTGGATTGTACTGGGTAGATCCCGTGGCTGCTGGCAGGATATAGGAACGTGTACCTTACCTTCACCATACCTTTTAACATTGATCAAAAGTATATACCTATGGTCACGTCTTTTGGTACAGTTCACTTCACTTGGCCATAAAATCACTGTTTGAAATATAAAATAATCTAAGGTATTATGATATAAATTCACAAAGTGTTTAGTACCCGATTGTTTTTGCATTTCAAAAATGCGTCCACCCTTAACATGGGGATCGGTATTCGAATCTTGTTTAGCACATGGGGGGTGGATAAGGAATACACCTTGAGAACCTTAGATGTATGATCATTTTTAGTACAAGGTGTGATATGGACACATATTAATGCTCAACCCTTCAATTCATGTGTGGGTATGTGGTTAGTGTCAGTTTTTTGATAATTTTGAAAAGATTTTTTCGTTAAATACTTTTTAAGTTTAATGATAAAACTCATGAATGATTCATACCTTGAACATGATCTCAAATACATACAACTGAGAATTACAAGAATGTATGTTGCATTATCCGTTGATATTGATCTTAATCTTTTACTTATATTGATTAGTGGTCGCCATATCTTCCCGAGTCTTTCATTAATCGATGCATTTCGATGATTTCGATCTTTTAACATTTTCTTCCCAAATTCTTGATGACATGTAGGTTCTTTGTAGTGGAGGTTGGTGGTGGTGAGCATGTGGTGATGTGTATCAGATGTCTCTCGTTCGCTAGAGGTAACATCAGCTGCATGCAAGTGGAGGAGCTTGAAAGAATTTAGGTCTCACTTAGCTTCTTTTGTCTTCACCATAGACACCGGCTATAACACTCTTCCATTGGCACCAATTATTAAATTTGAACTAAACACTCTCCCCTCAATCGATTGTACCCGTTTTTTCTGTTGAAAGGAGAAGTAGTCAGTGATTGCGTGTAAACTTGTCCCGGATTGATTTTGAATACAAACACTTCTTACAACCGTGGTTATATCGACAATAATTTTGAAGAATCAATTAAGAAAAAATTATTTGGTTATCATTAAAGGAAGATCTAATTCTGACATTAAGGAAAAAATGCACTGAAACGTAACTCATTAATCCTTAATGCATGGATATAAGTTAATCCACTGCCGAGGAAATTAATTAACCGTTCTAGGAACAGTTGTCACTTACAGACAAAAAATCTCCATCAAATGAAGGAAACGGGAGTTGCAATTTGAAGTTAATTGCAATCTATTTTGTTTAATTCCAAATGACTTAATATATTTTTCCAAGTCTATTTTTATTGGACTTATGTACAACAAAGGATACTAGAGGACACTCATTTTACTATACCTTTCCTTTCTTGAAGGCGTTTGAGGGGTTTCAAGGGTTTTAAATCTTCATCCCCAATGTCGAGGGATGTAGAATTCAACATCGGCTATCATTGGTAAAGCTTTTTTTGAGGATATTTGCCAGTGATAGTTTTGGTTTACGCGAAAGTAGAGTGTTATATACCACTCCATTTTACAAGTTGTCTCTCGACTGAAATGGTGTGTATGTCAATGTGCTTTAGATCGGTGAGTTCTGGACATTTGTTTGCAGCTTATTAAAGATATGGCACTTTTGCTTATCACAGTACAGAGGGAAATCTTATTGAACAGAACGCCGTATAGTCTTGTAGCTGAGTTCTAATCCAAAGGATTTGCGCACAGCATCCAGAATTGCAAAGTATCCGCCTCCCGTTGTTGAGATGGCCGTGCTTCTTTGCTCTGTAATGACTACGACGTACCAATCTATACTATAAGAAAATCTGAGCACTTCCGGTCGTTCTTCTTCTCGAGATCCTGACATCCCGCACGCCCATGATCCGCATCTGCATAAGCTCGGTTAGTGAATAGCATTGTCCTTTGGATACCAATGACCCAGTTTAATGGTTCCTGTTAGGTACGAAAACGATACGTTTGGATTGCTTCAAGGTACTTTCTTGGTTAGTCTTAAGCCTGTTATCTTGCACACATGCATTCCAGCGAATACCAAGGTCTGGTCTACTGGCTGTAAAGTAAATTAGGGCCAACCATTACCTCTAAATCGAAGTTTGAGTTCATCTGGAATCCCCATTGAGATCCTCGTCTGTTTCAACATCGATCCACACTTGGTTGTTATCGAACAGGGTCAAGAGAGATCCAGATTCATATTTCTTTAATGTTTTCCGGAGCATATTTTGCTTGGTTAATAAAGTTGCCACTGGGACTTGAGAAACTTGTAGTCATAAATAAAACGACATTTGTCCCAGCATTGAACATCAGAAATTTGGAGTCATTTCTTTGGAAAATATGTGGAGACACGCATTATGATCTGTTGAAGGCAAAACAAATGATTGTTTGCTCTGATTTGGTGTGATATATCGGTTTGGAATCCTCGACACACCTTGAAGAAATGGTTGGCCAATGGAATCTTTGATTGGGTGTCCTTTCAATGACCTTGGTGATGGCTTTTAGACCCTTAAAGAGCCTTTTCAGACGATAAACGTGTAGTAGGACCTTATCCTGGTCTTTCAAATATCCTTCGCTGATCTGTACAATGACTTCTTCTGAAGTATCCACCATTCAGAAAAGCAATTTTTGACATCCATTCTGGTAGTTGATCTCATATTCTTGGGTTGCAGCATGGCAATGAATATGCTGATGGCCTTCTATCCGTGAACTGGAGCAAACGTTTCTTCAAATTATACCTTTCTCCTGACGATATTCCCTTTGTCAAACTAACGAGCTTTGTTTTTCTGTACTCTCCATATTCATCAAGCTTCTTTGTAGATCCACTTGAGGGCGATAACCAGAAAATAGGATTGGGCGAAGGTACTAATTCTTCAACAGCGATCAAAATTCCCGTGTATTGCATTTGCATGGCTGTGATACTCAGCAGTCTTCTATCACCGGCCATTTTGAAGTTCTCTGGTTCGACTTTGGACAGTTCAGTATGGAAAACAGCACCACAAAACATCGGTGCTAACTGGTTTTCTGGTAGATACAGGACGAAGTGGGATTTCCAATGTATGTTAATCACAGAGGGTGATCCTTTGGTCCATCCTTCTGAGATTGACTTGGTGGTGAGTACTTGGCTTGGTTCAGCTAAACTTACATCCCCTGATGTTGAATGGGCAGAACTTGGCTTCTCCTACACAATCAGGGTTAACTGAGGGATGAAGGTCAGCTTGTGTAATTGAGGTGTCTTCGATTTGTTGGTACAGCTGCAACATCGTGAGGGAAAGACTAGAGGATACACTTGTTGAGGTGAACAGTGAATGACCTGGTAGAGTGCATCTGAGCATATCTTTGTAGACCAGATCGTATTTGTAGAAACAAAATTGAGCGTTAAACAACTAGTCAGCCGTAGGGACTGGTTCACACTATCTGTAGAATTGATCCAAAGTATTCATCGAGCATCGGATTGGAAATAAAAAATCTCAGATCTTTATCTGTTAGTGGAATGGATGTTGTTGCAGGGACAGGCGATGGGGCGAGCCCTGAATTGAGTTGTCTAGGGGTAATCAATGAGATTGGCTCGGGTTCCTGATATGATGCATACAGGAGCCCATCGTCTGATGCATCTCATCGAAATGGGACGCGTGAAGTGTTTCCTTAATGACAAGTTCTCTTCGTTGTCAGATTCTATAGCCCTTCCTGCTAGGCAATTCCCAACGAAAATCCCAACGTCAGCTTTTGCTTGATATTTTCCTAGATCTTCGCTATCAATGCTGTAGGATAGCACAGAGCACCAAATCCTGTGAGAAATGTATGATCCTGGATTCTTATCATGTACCATGCTCATAAGGGAGCTTTTGTTTGTGGACGAGTAGTGAATTTATAAGGATCGGGTTCTTGGTGTAATCAAGCAGTAGCTATAGCTTCTTTCGCCCAATGATAAGAAAATCGGTGCGTTTGAGAATATCAGAACTTCGTACGTGCCTGGCTTCCACAAGTGTACGATTTCGACCCTTCGGACAACACCGTTTTGGTGAGGGAGTTCTCGGAAAGCTACTTTTGATGAAATTTGCACCCAAACCTTCATTTATTTTAGAATAACTTGGTTGACAAATTCCGTTCCATTATTTGTTCGGATGTATCTGACTGTTTTGTTGAGACCAACCTGTATTTGCTTAAGAAAGTTGATGACAAACTCTGGAGTCTCATCCTTTGATCTCAAAAACTTTACCCATGTGAATCTTGAATAGTCATCCACGATGATTAAAATGTATTTCTTCCATTAGTTCTATGGACTTTCTCATTGGGACATCCACAGATCCATGTGAAGGGTATGAGAACTTCACATTATTTATGTTTTCAAGATTCTTGAGTTTTTGGGAGAATTTCATGGCTTTTTCCAAGTTGATAGGATGAGCAAAGATGATCTTTTTTTAAAACTTCAATCTTGGCTTGACCTCTAACTAGAATCTTTTCGAGCAAGATCATTTGATTGTTGCTGGAAGTTTTAAATTGTTTATAACGACGATGCCCACAGCCATGATTTGGATTTGGAAGCTTTGGACAACAGCATATTGGCAGAAGACTTCATCATATCATCCATCGATATCAGTGTACAAATTGGTGCGAGACTACCTTTAAGTTATAGCTGCAACATTATTTCATTCGATACAATCAAGAATGCTTCTGAAGGCAACTTCAAGATCAAAATCTAAAATATGCCCTTTAGAGAACTTGATTGTGTCCAAGTCCCTCCACGTAGTCCTACTCTGGAGATCACATTGTGCACGTCACAATAACATAAATCTCCATAACCCATGTTAGAAAATCCTGCCGAACGTGATCATTCCCGAATATGATGACCCCGATGAACTTTTCCCTAAAGTTCTTGGTGCTTTGATAGATTCCCCTCTATGTTTTGAAACAGCCCTGCCTGATACCAATGGTTGACCTGTAAAGGACCTGCATTTGAAAAACAGTCGAGTGTGGATGAGTTTGGAATTTAAGTTCCCAATTTTTGTTGGGGTCCTGGTAGTTAGCCAGTTATGTAGTACAATTGCACAGAAAGCTTAGTTAAAGGGCACAGTTCGCCGTACAGGAAATTTCGTTTCTCGTGGGTCTACATTGTTAACCTCATAATTTAGGTTTTCCAGGCGACTTTTTTTCCTGTAGATCTCCATTGATATCCTACATTAGCCAAAATAGTTGCCCGTTGCTTTTTTCAAAACTGGCTTGGTCTTGTTTCTACTCTTAGCAGACAGTTTTGCCTTTTCAGTTTCCTGATAGGCACATTCCTTTATTCAAGACCAATTTTAACAGTGGGGTAGCATTCACAGAATTCAGGATATCTAACAACACACATTTTTCATGCTTCGCAGATGTTAAATCATTTTGTTACATGTTTTGCACACAGATTCAGAATTCGAATTAATTACAACCACGCGTAGAGATAATGCTAGATTCAACCCGTTTTACATTTTGTCCATACTGATTATTTGTCCTGCCTTAGGGTGGTCTTCTACTTTCTTCTTTCTCTCACTCTTAGCGGGCAGGATCCTATTTTTCTTTGTATTGCTTCTAGGCTTTGATCTGCTTGCTTCAGTGGAAGTGTTTACTCCTGTAGAATGAATCACATGGACATTAGTCTGTTGAACTTTCTGGTGCACTTCGTGTTTATGTGTGTTACTAGATGATGTTCTGGTTGATCTATTTAATAGTTACTGGCTTTTTCCTAGTTACAGAGGTAGTGAGGGATGCCTTGTTATCGCTTTCATTGAACTTTTTGGGCAAGTGCCAATCACATATTTCTAGCAATTCCTGAGGATAGATTTAGTGTATCTTGACATGCATAGTTAAGAGCGTTCATCTCAGTGGTTTAATCTACTCTAGCTTCCTGACAATCTCACTAACTTTTTTACAATCTCTTAAGATGGTTGGATAAGGGTTAAATGAGCACTCCTATTGTTCTTAAGGGATGCGAGATGGGTGTTTAAAATTAATGGCATTACATGACTAGGCGCAAGAACTTTTGTTTTGGACAAAAACTTCTAGTAGCCAAACCTTTCAATTGCCTTAATAATTGAGCCTTTAGTTCCTACATTCTGTGTTAATAAAGGAAGATGTCTGTTCATTAGTGCTAGCACGCATCATGATCTTAATAGACTCAAACAATTCCTTGTAATGCTGCTTCACCTTTTCTATTTCTGCTCTTAAAACGTTACATTTTTGTATCAAGAAGGCAGTGACATCAAGTTAGCTTATATGGTTCACAACTTCTGTCATTCTATACATTACATGGACTAGAACTTTCATAGTCTCTATAACGTTGGTCTTTTTCTTGAATCTGATGTTCGAGAAGAGATTCTTGCATTTTAAAGAATGAGTTAAATCAGGAGTTCTCTTGTGAGGTTTTGTGATTTGTTATTATCAAAACTTTTCTTGAAGATGTCAATACTTTAATTGTTAAATTTAGGTATTGCCCTTTCAAAGTTTTTTGAAATATGTTTTGACGCTTATGAACTCTAGGACACCTCAACTTCAAGATCTAGGACAACATGATTTTTCTACTTCATACATCTGTTGATTCGTTCAAATCCAATTAGGCAATCAGATGTCTTATTTTCAATGAGAAGGTTTTTCTTTACAATTTCAGTACATTTGCTTGTCTACTGTATTCTGGTCACACTCGTCATCATTTGATCAAAAATTTTTCTTCCATTACTTTAACTTCTTTAAAGAGGGCGTTTGAAACTCCTGGCAAAGTGTTCTTTAAGAAGTTTTTGAAAAATGGAATAACTTCAGTGACGGGTTAACTCTTTTTGTTTTTGCTCCAAAACTCTTTCCACTTCTGTTAACACCTGTTGGGGTGATTCTTTTTTACAAGTTTTTGTCAAATTCTGTAAAAGTTGTTTGTGAGAGTACATAATGATTAATATTCACATTGACTTTTAGTTGGAAGTAACTCTGGGGACAAGCTTGACAGTGTGTATTGGGTGGATACACTGTTAAGTGCTGAAAGTGGTTTTGGAACTTGAGGTCTCTGCCTTTTTCACTGTCATTTTCTCTCATGGACACAAATTTCTGTTTCTGGGGTCTGATTTTCTTTATGGAGAGCAAAAGGTTGCAAGAAGTTCCTCTTCGGTAATCCGGGGGGGGGGTGGGGGGAATCATAATTTTAGTTTCCTCACACATAGAGGGCTTTTCAGTTTCCCATCATTCTTTTCCCTAGGTTATCCAGCCATATCACGAGTGTCCTCGAGTCATGCATACAGGTACGTTGCCATGATTGGACATGACTTAAAACCTGACCCATTATAGAGGGTGGTTGAACTTGCTTCACTCTGAGTGGAGATTTGGGATTTTTGTAGCCTTCGCTACCTTGTTCTTTTTCTTACATAATATGATTTTGGTTTACTTATCATGTGAACGTGTGAACAGACGGATCTTGTTTGTATAATCCTATCTTCAACATTTTATTTTACGCCTTTTTTTGTCTAAAAACTGTGTCTTCAAGGATTTTGTCTTCGTTTGTGTAAATATCCTTTTTCAAAAGATCGCTTCTTCCCTCACTATCTTATGATGGGTTAGAGTAGTACGACCGTTGCAATTGTGCAGAATGAAGTTCACGATTTAAAAGCAGTTTCTTTGCCGATTTCGGTCAGAGTAATTATTTTACATTTGTTCATCAATCGTTCGTTCTCTATTAGTTATATTAAAAATTACGCCCCGTTGTTCATACACCTCGACCGTTTTCTTAATTCTCGCTCAAAGTTCAGAAGTCAATGTGTCATTAACTAATTTAACTTGCTTATTTGCTACGACCTACTTTGTTCACCTGTTCATGCTTCTTCATCGAGAATTGTCTTCTAATGCGATAATTTCCGTACAGAAGATACCTTTCTTTATACAACATGTTCTTTGTTGTCTTCACACTATGATCATTATGGAATAATATTAACTATCACTCGTATAGTCGAGCATCAGAGTCAACAACAGTAGTTGTGTGCTACATCGCTTTGCATTCTCAGTACTTCAATGTAATCATCCATATGATCTACAAAGGTATCTTGATCTTGTACCTCAATCGGGTTTTCGGAGTCATTATTAGGCCCGGCTTCATCGTATATTGGCAATCTTAGTTGAAAGATTTACTATGAAAATGGTCTGTGTGGTGGGGTAGCTCATCAACATCAGAGATCGAATGCATCGCATGTTCAGCCTTCAAAGACTCCGTCAACCATTGAAGTGCCAATAATCATCCACATCGTCATCATAAATTGGTTGACCTGATCTCCTGCAAGAAACAACTAACGCGCATTTATTCCAGTACATCACACGATTCTCATGAGCTTTCTTATGCAGCATCTTGTCTGTTAAAGTAGTTCTGATTCCTAAGGACGCTTTGGTTGTGGACAATTCTCGTGATATGTGCGCGATTCTTTCAGTTGTAGACTTAATGGGTTTAGCTGACCAATATTCAAATTTCCAACTGCTGTTCTACCTTCCCACATTCCCCAAGTTTCCAACAACTTCTCTTGGGTTGTTCCTCTGAATTGGTCTTCCTTGATTATTCGCCATTGTATCTACCTCGAAACAATCCTGAACAACAACCTCTGCCGTCTTTGAACTTGTAGCATTGTTACTTCGTATTTGAGGAAGTTCTGAGTTCGATTGTTCATTTGAGGAAGAAGTGCTTTGCAATGATTGATTGAGGAGGCATGTTTGTGGTTAGGCTTTCGATCAAGTATTCGGTTGAAGAACTCCTAAGCTGCAGATGGTATTTTTCAGCAGGAGCAGGGATGTGTTCATTTGTGGATTGAGGAGGACATGGAGTGATTGAGTTGGATATTGCTAAACTTGACGGCATTAGACACTAGTGCCAAAGATCATTAGTTGGATTGAATGAAGCTTTCCATCATCATTTTGTTCTCATTAAATGGCATCCTCATGTTGCTTAAGGAAGCATACAACTTGATCAAAGTTATGACTCTTTCAAACCTCTGTGAGTTTTACTTCAGTGTATGAATTGCTCCATTCAGGTAAATGTTGTTCACAAATTTAGAAGTTAAAGCTTGGCATTCTGGACATGGTCATCTTGATGTGTCTCATGTCATTAATGAGCTTGTAAACTGACATAGTTATACATGAGTGGTTTTCCTTTATTTGGCTGAAGTGTTCAAAGTCATCGTATAATTAGATTCTCGTACAATCCTTTGTTAACTCAGAGACTCTCCAGAATCTCTTAACATTTGTCCAAAATGTCTTTTGGCGTAGTATAAAGTGGTTGTTGAGTGTGTAGAGATGTCTTTTGGTATACTTGAAGTAAGATATTCGTCAGCATCGGAAGGTCAGCTTTTTTCCTTTCATTTTGTTCAGCTGAAAGGAGGCGAAGAACTCTAGCTTGTTTAGGGACCTAGATGAAGTGCACACTCCACCTCCTTCTGTAAGGGTATTCTCTCATTGTTCCCATTTGAAATTGGACGCCTTCTGTAATTGATTTTCCATTATATTCTCTCCATTATCTTTTTCCCAGACAATAAAAGAATCCGTTGGTTGCATGATTCAAGGTTGTTCCTTCAGCAGGTGGGCGTGTATCGGAACCGGCATACTGGATATCTTCTGACATATTAGACATCTTTATGTAATGGTTATGAATGCAATTAATCGTTCACGAGATTTTACAAGTCTCTGATTTAAACCGATAAAAAGTTTAACGGGATTTTACAAAATCAATAGAAAAACCTGCTGAATGAATAATCGTTTTGATGTTTAAGGTAGGTTTGTTTGTTTTATTAATGAGTTTAAGTCCCTTACTGATGGTTTTGGAGTTGGTTTATGGTTTGATGATTTGTTTGAAATTTGGCCGCAGTGGGATTATGATATATAAATATAAATTTTACCCTTTTTCAAAATCTAAATTTGGTGTAAAAATAAAGCTAAAAGGCTAAAGAAAAAATAAATTATATTTATATTCTTAATTTTTTTCCCGCCAAAAAGTGGTCGCTAAATGAGGGTCGTTTGGTACTTGTTTTTAATCAAACCGCCCATCCGCCTCCTATATGTTTATCAAACCGCTGCCCCCATCAATCAAGCAAAAACCGTCGCTCAACTTAGTACTCGTCGGCTTTAAATATAAATCAAACCGCTGGCTATTGTTTTTGAACAAAACGCCGGGCAATAAAATTTTAAGCAAAATGCTGCTATTATTTCACTCAAACCGCGTGTCTAGGAAACTCGCCGTCTTATTTTTAGATAAAGTACTCGCCGTGTAAATCTCAAATCGCCGCCCAGGTTTATCACTCGACGCCAAGAATTAACTCAAACCGCCGCTATGGTTGGCAACTCGCCGTCTAATTTTTTTTATTCCAAATCCGCAGTATGTTTTAAAATTAGGCAGTGAGTAAAGGTTGGATGTGTTCAATTTATTTTCATATCGCCACACATCACTGTCAAAACGACCAAAGTAAAGAGCAAATCGCCACCTCTAATTAGGCTTACCGCCCGTGTAATATTATAAATATTATATGGCAACTCGCCTTTGGGACAGGAACTCGCTGTGTACCTTTTTCCTTTTATAACATGGAATCGTGTCCCTTTATCTTGTCAAACTCGCGTTGAAGAACAATAATAAAATAAGCAAACCTCCACGAAGAACACTTGGACGAATTAAGCAAAATCAAGCCATATGATCTTTCTAGCCACGAAACTAAGCTACAACATACAATATTAAGTGTGTATATGACGATTAAACACACCTTAACTCGTATATCTTTGTGAATCTTCCAATATGAAGCAACTCTCCACGAAGAACACAAAATAAATTCGAATCTTTTAAGCTTTATAATCGAGCTAGGAGCTTGTAAATCACTTGTTATGGCAACAATACATCTTGTTTAACATGAAGAGCAAGAGAAACACCAAGATTAACCAACAAATTAAGCCCGAATTGCCTTTTGAGCCGTGGGCTTTTCTAAGCCAAAATAAGGACGAATTAGAGCTTATATAACCATAAGAATCAACCACGAATCCACTTAGGCTCTGATACCAATTGTAGGATCGTTTATTTCATAACACGGGTGATGATTCTTGTGATTGAGCTAGTTTCTAGAGAGAGAAACACATGAGAGGGATTTTCTAGTGAGAGAAAATATGTTTAATAAGAAAAGTGAAAATGACTAGCTTACCTCTTCTAAAGTTGAAAAAGGCTTATATAGTTTTTACAAAATACCGGGTATTAGTACCCGGCTTAAAACCGAAAGACATACAATTAACTATTAAACTACGAACTATTATAAACAATAAACATACGGGGTGACCGAGTCTTTTACTCATATCTAACAAACGGTCAGTTATCTTCCGAATAGTTTTATATGAGTTTTAAGTTTATGACCACACGAAATAGAAAGACGAAACTTTTTAGATTGCAATTATGGAAAACAGAATTAACTTTCATGCCATCTTAAAGGGTGTTTGGATGTGTCTTTTAAAGGGTGTATGATAGTATTGGAAGTTGTAACAATCACTTTAGAGGTAACAATCACTTTAGAGGGTCGTTTGAAACTGTTTATCTGGTCCTTAAAAGTTAAAGGAACATTACGTACTATATGTTGCCCGATATCTTTGTTGTTATGTGTTTATGTTGGTGGTGTCATCGGGTTCTACTAATAGAGTGAATTTGTAATGTTTTTAAAATGGTTAAAAGACCCATCAGTCGGCTAATATAAGGCATTAAATATATATCGGATAGAACTCGAACCCGATAAACCTCAAAATTAGGTCCACTTTTACCTTTATACCTTTAGTGGATACTGTAAAAATTCGATAACTTTTAAGGTGTGTGGATGTGGGAAGAGTTCTTATGTTTAACTTTTCAGTAAATATATGTGTAGGGTCTTATTAGTGGCTTTGTTTTGTTAAAGGATTACATGGACATATTAACTGATTTCAAATGGATATGGAAGGTCAATCGATGTTCTGATCTATATATTCATTTGAACACGGCCTCAATCGATCACTTTCACGAACTTGCAATGCTTATAATTATTTGGAACATTATACCTTTAGTTCTAAATTGATTTTAAGTATTCTCAGCTTTGTTATCAAGTTAAATATAATTGGTTTTTTAGTAAGCAACTGTGGTTTTTGTGTGCTACTTGCAGACTTTACGCCATGTTTCTGATGCAACATTCATACTATTGTCATAGTCACGGGTGCATGAAATGCAAATTATTGACAAGTGAAAGATTCTTTAAGGATCACAAATTGGACGCTACAATCAAGGTAAGAACCTTGGACACGGTTAGTGTTCACTGTTTTGCAATGTCATATGTAATTGCTTTTGAAAGGTTGTTCACTGTTTTGCACTAAAATTTTCGGCTAATTGTTTAAATGAAAACATTTAATATCCCTATTGGCACATGTTGTTAGCTAATGTTTGAGCGAGTCAACAGTTGAGTTGTACAATAGAATCCTATCTACTTGGTATGGAATAGGCTTTCTAATCTGCTGAAATTAATATAAATGGTTTGTGCCTCTACTTACCAAAATTTACAACATACTATAATTGAAATCCTTTATTTTGGTTTCACATGTATTCAGCTTTTTCTTTTGATTTCATGTGATTTTATAAAGTGATCGTATCAAGTTTTTACTACATATATTCCATGTTGCGCCTTAATATATTTGAAGAAAAATCATATGATGATACGTTTTACAGTGACGAGGAGAATCTTGAGGCTCTAGATTACAAAGATGCACATTTAAGAAAGTATTTCGAGAAATCTCCAAAATTGCACTTTTATATTTTTAATAAGTCTTTCATCAACTATAAGTGTATTCTTATTATTTTTTTATCTTTCTTATGTTCAAACAATCAGTGTTATTTAATTTTCCTTTCCGAATTTTGGAAATGACATTTTCAATTTTATTTATTTGTTTTTAATATTCAATTATTTAACGTTGATTATATCTTTCATTATACTATTAAATTTTGTAACTACAAAAATAATGTTATAGCTAGCCGCCCAACGGGCGGGCCTTAAGGCTAGTTAATTATGTTTAGAAAATTTGCCGTTCCAAAAATAAAAATAAAAATAAAAATAAAAATAAAAATAAATTATGTTTAGAAAATTTATCATATTGATCTTTGTATTAACAATATGAACTTATTTGTAAATTGATAGATCATAACAACAAAAAATGACACCGGATGAAACTCTACTAACAATGTTAAATCGATGAATTAAGTGTAGTTTGATGTATTAGTGCACTACAACAATAGCTCTTTTCCCTGGCGACATGTCGGGGCTGGGGATAGGTTTCCCCAGCGACATGTCGCTGGGGAAAGCCCCGAAATGTTGCTGGGGAAAACCCCGATTGTTGTAGTGAAATTTTGGGGTAGGCATGATCTAGGTTAGCAAAATGAAAATATACACCTAGGACGAGGTGCGACTATTGTATGACTAGATGTTTGATCGTGATTCTACAAGAAAGTGGAAAAGAAAAAAGAAAACTGTAAAATAAGCTGCATCTATATGAATATTCAAGTTGTGAATTGCATAATATTAGAAAGTGACTATTAAAGGTATAAGATAATTAAATGTAACAAACTATAGATTATCTCGTACACAACCGATTCGTATACCACCGACTCGTACACCATGAACTCGTACATCGAATCGTTACATCCTACCGACTCGTACACCACACACTCGCATACCACGAACCGTTACACACGAGGGGAAACGTTGGATCTTTCGTTTAGTGTTGTGATATTAATGATGGATCGAATGGGTGTTAGTGTATAAATATTTAGTTCAATGGGATAATTTATGAGGAGGAGTTACAATAAGAGTTATGGAGGCAATAAAGACGTATTTGTAACATATATTTAATCAAATAGGATTACCCAAAATACCCTTAATGCTATACAAAAATAATTAATTCTATTTTTTATTTTCATTTAATGACATTTATCAAAATAATAGATCCAATGGTCCAAAACACTTTTCATTTTAACAATTATAAGATACTCACTATATATATATATTTAGATATATATTTATACTATATATTCTATATATATATATATATATATATATATTATTATATATATTTCTATTTTATCAAAATAATAGATCCAATGGTCCAAAACGTTTTTCATTTTAACAATTATAAGATACTACACTACTTTAACTAGAATTTATATATATATACAAAATGGGTTCAATTAATAAAGTTCACCTTATACTATTCGAGAACGGGTCAAAAGATTTATAAACGACTTTGGTCAAAAGATTTATAAACGGCTTCTTTGATATTGGTCTTCTTTCGAAGGGTTGTAACTCGTCCTTCATCGCCTTGATACCAAAAGTAACAGATGCTAAGTTTGTTTCTGATTTTAGACCTATAAGTTTGATTGGGTGTGTGTATAAGGTTATTACGAAGGTCCTTGCTATTCGTTTGGCTACAGTTATATCCGATCTTGTTTCCGAAAATTTATAACCGAAAAATACCGAACCGGTAAAAAACCGATAAAAAAACCGATTCCGAAAATTTATAACCGAAAAAAACAGATTCCGGACATTTATAACCGAAAAAACCGATTTCGAAAAAACCGAAAAAACCGAAACCGGTTATTAGAAAAACCGGTTTTTTAAAAATCGGTTTTCTAAAAACCGGAAGCCGGTTTTAACCAATTTTTTTGCACCTCTAAGTGATACTGAGCAAATGACTGGGATCGTTAACTTTAGAATGCAACAACTTCATCAGGTATCATTTTTAAGTACAGTAGAAACTCGATAAATTAATACTCGATTATTTAATAAACTCTCTAAGATAATATTTTTTGCCGGTCCCGACTCGGGGATAGGGTGCTAAATTAATAATTCGCTAAAATTATAAGATAATACATTTTTGATAATTTCTTTAGACCCCATATAAAATATAAATTAATAATTCCTTATATATAGCATATTACATGAATGATTTATGAAGGTTTCTTGAAAAATGACTCAATTGTCTTTTGTTTTTTGTTGAAATCAATTTCCCCTTGAATCTCGTCTCTAATTTTCCTTAGCATGGTAAGAACTTCTGGTGTTGTTTTCTCATAGCTCAACAAGAAATTGTTCAATGTGATTGCCGCTTTAATAGCTTCGTTTCGCGAAGGGGGTTCCATTGTAGAACTTTCATCATCTTCTTCATCGATATCATCTTTATTAATTCCAATAACGCTTTCAATAATTTCTTCATCAGTCAACAACTGTGCAACTACATTTTCTTCTGGGTGAGTCAGAACATCTTCGACATCCATTGCATTGCGATAACCCAACTCTTTGATCAAATTCTGGAGTTCTTGAGTGCTTTCACCACCTTCATCTGAGTTCTCAAAAGTCATGTTATCTGTTGATCGAAGTTTACAATGACGAAAGCAGTTCGCAATTGTATTTGCACTAACATCCATAGTCCATGCTGAAATTGCAAGATTCATTGCATCTAATACATTTATTTTTGCTGGATTTGGAACCCCTAATTCATAACCATTTGTATACTATAAATTTATAGTATACAAATTGGGCCGTTCATTTGATATACATGCATTGTATACAATAATTAATAAAATATTAATTAATATATAGAGAATTTTTCTTCCAACCATTTGTATACTATAAATTAATAAAATATTAATTAATATATAACTTAATAATTATTAATTTATCGATTAATTAATAACTCTTTTAATTAATAAATTTTGGTGGTCCAAAGTGTATTATTTTATAGAGTTTCTACTGTATAAAACACTTATGTGATGGGTTTGGCCATTTAGGTCAGGTTGGGCTAACCGCTAACTCTATTCCTTCATTTTTTTGAACTTTGCAAACATTTGTTGCATTAAATATGAAATTTAAAATTATATCACTGATTATAATTTGGGATTTATTCTTATCTTTTAAGTAACATATTTTGATACGATTTTGGTGATTTTGACTCAACCAGACGACCTATTTAACTTGCTGTTATGTGTTTAGGCACGTTATCACTAAAGACAACCCAAATTGATTCCTTTACATACAAATTAGCTGGTAATGTCATCTAAAGCTACCCATTAAAAAAAATAGAAAAACTGTTTCTACCTATTTTTTAGAAGAGTTTGCGTGTGGGAGTTGAAGACACGGAGAAAAAAATAGAAAAAGTAGCATAGAACTAACGCCATGCCTAAGATCTGCTTACCTTTCATACTAAGACAGTCATATGCACATGAGTACGCATCTCCGTTTGACACTCCACCATCAATTTTGACAAGATCCGGCGACAATCCGGCATCCATCGGAATAACCGGTGACCACGAAACTCTCTGAAACTCCGGTGACGGAATTAAAAAATCTCTTTCCATCAATGAGAATTATCTTATTTCATGCTCTTGATCTGATTGCACAAACCTGGTTTTTTTATAAAGGAGGCGGTTGTGTTTTAGATGAAGGAAGGACTGAAACAACGTGTTTTGATTTTACTAGTTAATCTCATATAAATTTTCCTATTTAATTGGTTAGGTTAAAAAGAAAAGAACATACAATTACACTAATACCCTTGTGTTGCTATCAAACTACCGTAAATACCCGTTCAGCATTTAATATATTTTAAATAATCTTTTTAGTTATTACAATTATGCCACTTTATATTCCAACCATTGATTGTCTCATCTAATTGCTTAAAATGATCTAAAATAGTTCTGTAGAGTTATACACATAAAATGGGTTCTCAATATAACACTTCAGTATAAATATGTGTATATGTATGTATGTATATATATATGTATGTATATATATATATATATACATATCATCATTTTTTCCTTCGTATCTTTCCTCTCATTCATTTCTCTCATTTATTCTCTCTTACTAAAAACACACACATTAATAATTTTTTTCCCTTCCTCCTCTCTTGTGTCGCCAAACTAAACAAACACCACCTTTTGGTGTTTGCTGCTCATTATTCAAGATTTGAAGACGGGTTATCGTTTGTGGTTTATTCCTATTGTGGTTGAGTTTATTCGTTGGTTGATTTTGGGGTTACTAAATGCAAGTATTTTATACCTCGTTACCAAGAAGGAAAGCTGTGTTTTTCTTGAATGGATTCCTATTCACCGCAGCCGCATCATCGGTGATCTCCACACCACAAATATCACAATCATTTTCCTGCAAAGACACAATCTATTAAAACAAACCCAATAAGAATGAAAAGAATAACATATGGATGTAAATTACTACTTTTAGAAAAAGACGGGCATCCGAAAGCGAATAAAAATGGCGAAAAGGAAGATGAGAAGTGGAGCCATGGCTTCCGAAAGAATTGAAGTCACGACGGCCGACAAGAATGAGTTCAGATACGCCGAATGCTGTAGCGCTGCGAGCTAATGTTCCTACGTTGTGTCTCTTTGCTATGTTGTGGATTAATACGTAGCTCTTGAAATCACCCATTTTCTTGTCAAAGGGGGTTTCACTGTTAAACCCTATTTTGGTTCTTGATGAATCCATATCAGTTTTGTGTTTTCAGCCCCTTGTCATTCCAAATACGTCCTTTTGATTAATGGGTGCTTGCTCGTGATCGGAACGAAACATGACTTAAGACCGACACAAAAATAAACAAGTCAGGTTTAAGTTAAACAAATAGGTCGACTCGGATAACCTATAAACAAATTATGTTTGGGTTGAAATTATTAACTCGATATCAACTCGTTAATCCGTTTAAATATACAATTACAAATATTAAATATTAAAACTTATGTGTTTAGTTTCATTATAATGAGACGCACCTATTCTGTGTCTTATATATCATCGATTTATAAAATATTTTATAATGATATATCTATTTATAACAAAATATTAATTGTTTTAGAACCGTCGATGAGAGTGAATACGGTTTTCTTGACTTCTTCGAAGTTTATAAAACTTCAAGTCTTGAAAGAGCCGAGTGGTGTGATGATCTACTTAGCAAAGAATCAATAAGTAGATAGAGATAGAGAAAGACACCACGATATATACTGGTTCGGGAAGAGAGTTTAGTCTTTCTGTACGTCCAGTTGCGAATCCAAGACACCTATTGTTGGGAATTATTCATTCCTGACTTAGTACTGTTAGTGATAATACTTAGTACCGATAGTTTTAGTTAGTACTGACAGAACAAAGTGTTAAGTACTGATCAGATAGTTAGTACCGTTAGTAGAAAATAGTTAGTACCGTTTAAGAGATATGTATGAGATATTATAGGAAAAGATATGTATTATCTTTTATGCGTTTTGTAAGCCTGTTAGGGTTTATCCTTGGTCTATAAAAGGAACCCTCATGGCATAGTTAGAGATATCAGTTCAATATACATCTCATACAATCATATCTCATAGTTAGTAATCTGTAATCACTTTAACAGATTAATAGAAATCAAAGTTTAGTTTATTCATTGTTCTTCTTAATACTATTGTGTAGATTCCGCATATACAATTAGTATTCATAGTCAGTGTTTCTATATAGTCAATCTGTATTTATACAAGTTGGCTATCACCCTTAGCAGGCTGCAAAGATCTGTTCAGTTTAGGACTCACAAGTGGTATCAGAGCCTGTGAGAAACTCTGAGTAAGAAGAACAAAAACCAGTTATAAATCTCTATCTTACAAAACTAATCATGTCTGGTTCACAAGATGAAATTCCACCACCACCACCACCATCATCATCACAAACACCAACACAACAAACTCCTCATACTGTATCAACCATCAAACTTCCTATTCTCAAAAAGGGAGAATACGATATATGGGCTATGAAAATGGAACATTATTTGGCCCATACATACTATCCAATCTGGGAAGTTATACATAATGGGAATGGTCCTGTATCAATCACCACAGATACACAAGGTCAAATCAAGGTTCTGCCTCCAAGGACTGCAAAAGAGATCCTAGCTAGAGAAAGAGAAAGAAAAGCTAGGACCACTTTGCTTATGGCCTTACCAGAAGATCATCTTGCTAAATTTCATAAGATGACTGATGCAAAAGAGATGTGGGATGCCATCAAATCCTGATTTGGTGGAAATGACGAATCAAAGAAGATGCAAAAGTATATTCTAAAGCAACTGTTTAAAGGTTTCTGTGTATCAAACTCATAAGGACTGCATAAAGGGTATGACAAGTTCCAAAGTCTTCTGAGTCAATTAAAGATTTATGGGGCAGGTGTATCCACTAAGGATGCAAATCAAAAATTCCTTAGATCTCTACCTTCTGCCTGGTCTCAAGTTTCCATAATCATGAGGACCAAGCCAGGAGTGGACAGTCTCAACTTTGATGATTTGTATAATAATCTAAGAGTCTTTGTGTAACACCCCCAAATTGGGTCGCAGCAGAATAAGGGTTCGGGGCGTGTTACTTCTCAGATCAACAACACAAGATAATATAAGAACGACCAAAAAG
>BQNB010027211.1:0-55040 GCA_026074375.1 Tanacetum coccineum | reverse complement strand
ATGGATTGAAGGGATCTTCTACGAAATCGAAACACACAAAAGAAAAGGCGCTGAAAAGAGAAAACAGAAAAGGAATCTGAATTAAAAATAATAACAAAATAAAATCCTTAGATCCAAAGATGAGATACCCGCCTAACACACTCGATATGAGCCTAATCAAAGATTAGTCTCAATTTCAGGGGTTATAACAGGTTCTCTAAAAATAAATTTAACCCAAAATTAGCAATATTTTTTATTAGAAAATATCACACCTAGAAAACTTCATCCTCGTGTCCAATTTTAATAGTATAAACAACATGAAAAGAACCATAAAACAACGGCAAAGAAAAAAGAAATTAAAAAAATCAACACGTATATAGACTATGATGACCCGTAGAACAAAATGAACAAAAGAAAGGCGATGACTTTTACGATGAAAAAAGAATTTAAGGTGTCCCCACCGGAATGAATTAGAAAAGGAGTCTACTTCCCCTCATATGAGTATATGGGTATCAAGTGATAGTTTGATTCTCTAACTTAGTAACCAAACATTTGCAATGACAATAATGTGATTCATTGATTCCGATAGTAGTGTATCAAATGCACCTTTAGTTGTTGGTGTGTTATTGGGAAGAGGATGAGATGGCGTTGAGATGGCGGACGAATAACGTGTTATTCGTCTTCAGCTCACCCACCTATCTTATTAGAAATTCGAACCCAAAAAGATGGCGCTGAGTGGTGAAGTTTAAATATTAATAAATTAGATATTGTAATTTGATGTAAAAATAAGATTTAAGTTTATTTGGATACCAAAATTTATATCAAACGAGGCGTTCGAACCCGTGCATTGCACCGGGCTTAGTTTTTGGGAAAATCAGACTTTTACTTATGCGAAGCATCGTATAACTTCATAAGTAACTCAAATAATTGTTGATCTGCAGCATGTTCTCTTGAAACCTCACTGCTGCATATTCGCGTTCCTAAGGATCCTAAGCCTTTTCATAGAGCCAAGAAACATCATGGAATAATAATTAGCTACTTAGGCCTTATGTCTTGAAAATGTGCAAATAGCCAGGTAACCGATTTTGTAAGTCGAACCCGTATCTTGACTCAATCTTTAAGTATAATAGATAAAACTTGTTAAATAATGTACTTTTTAATTGTCCAACTCTTTGAAGTATTTGTAGACACAATATTCACCTTTTTAGATAAAAATATATATTGCATCGATTTACTTTTGATTTCATTAGTTGCACTTGCATCTAATCACTTGATTCTCAATCTAGGCGCTCTCAAGTCCAAGTTAAAGTTTATACAATGTACTTCACACTTAAGCCCGCACAACTTTATGGTAGGTTTGCACCACATTTTAACCGATCAAAAAGTTTTAATAAAATCAAATTTCAAACAATTTTGAAATAGTTCTAATTGCAAAAAACTTCAAATTTAAAAATTTTCAAATTTCATTAATTTAAAATTATAAATATTTTCAAAAATATAAAAAGTTCAAAATTTCAAAAAGTTTAAAAAATAGTTCAAAATATAAAAATTTAAAATTTTAAAACTTTTAAAAACTTCAAAACGTTTTAAATTTCAAAATTCAAAAGTTTCACACTTCCAAAATATGTATGTCTTAACATCAAAGACTTAAAAATTTATGTAACTTACAAACTTAGAGAAGACTATACAAAACACTAATAATGATTACAATGAATGTACTTAATTTCAAATATTATATAAAGAGTTTGCTACATAACTTATATGTGGAGATGAAGAAACATTATTAACTACTTAATTATATTGATTAATACATGAATATGTATACGATTATTTCACTTACAATTGTATAAATTTCATTATGTACAAATTTTATTACCATTATTTCATTTGGAAGTGTATACTTTACAAAGCTTTGGTTACAAACAATGAAGCCTTCACATTTAATATGAGGACTCATGCCAAAAGTTTTAACATTTACCAATTATCTAGATTATTTACCAACAATTTAGCAACTAACTTTATTAACTTATAACAACAAACAAAGGCAATATCATGAAGTTACATAAACATTACGAAGTATAAGAAATTTACACATTTACACAGTAAACTATATTTCAAAGTTTAAACAATGAACTTTGTAACAATTATTAATAGCAACTTTAGAAGTAAAGCTAACGTATTCCGACAACAGAATCGACGGCAGCGAGTTTCTCAGCGGCGGCAATTGCTTTTTACCGGCAGGTCAACGGCGGAAAGTGGTGGCTGTGACATAAAAACGCATAAAAAAGATACAAAAATTCAGATCTACAAATAAAATCAGTAAATGTATAAAAGAAAAACTTTAAAACTTAATAAATAGTAATAGATCTATTAGAAAACTTCACAAATGCCTTAAAACATATAAACCTTTTTAGTTGTTGGAGGAGTG
Source organism: Tanacetum coccineum (assembly GCA_026074375.1). Lineage (NCBI taxonomy): Eukaryota > Viridiplantae > Streptophyta > Magnoliopsida > Asterales > Asteraceae > Tanacetum > Tanacetum coccineum. The sequence continues at coordinate 52,633 of BQNB010027211.1, read as the reverse complement.
ATTTTCTGTGGTGATGTTCGGCGGCAACCTTTTTCCGGCGAGAAAACAACGACGTCAACGGCGGTGGCTAGCGACGGCTGTAAAAGAACAAAAAAATTATAAAAAGCTAGATCTACAATAAAATGTTTAGATCTACAAAGAAAAACCTTCAAAACGCTCAAAACTTGAAAGTGTGTAGTGTGATGGTGAGGTCCGGCGGTTATGTAGTACGACGATTGTGTAGTCCGACGGTTGTTTGGTCCGGTGGTGGTGAGGTCGGACGATGGAGAGGTGTATTGTGTTTTGTTTTGTGAGGTGAAAAAGAAAAGTGAAAGTAAATGCGTTTTTATAGATGAAACTTATTAGGTCATTATTATGCTAAACTTATTGTTGCAACTTTTCAACTTCGTCTTCCATCTCTTTAATTTTTTCAACCGAAAATTTATGAGTATCTCCACATTCATTTTTGTACACCAATATAAGCTTGGGGTACTCCTTGATGGACTTAAATTTGGTTTTTTGTGTACATCAACCTAAGCTTGGGGTACTCCTCTTGAAGCCTCAAATTTAATAAGGAGGACCCAATCTTATAATATAATAGATATCAAAAGACTAATCCTTACCTTTGATCTATGTTGGTGCAACATTGACTAGGATCTCTTTTATGTTTTAATAATGACAAATAAACGCTCGCAGCACTTACGATTGCAAACGATAGCCAAAATCTGGAAAACCAATAAAGTTGTTCCTGGCGCGCTGATTGCGTGTCAACGCGCCAATAGTTGTCCCGGATTTGCGGATTTTGATTAGTCGGTTTTCCTTTTATCCGAAACATGTGAAAACTTGAATAAAGGTATTAATATGATATTTGAGCATTTGGGAACACTCTAAATGAGGTTTAGTCTTGGAGATGAGCAAAAATAAATCCTCCCGTTTTTAACAGAACGCCAACGCAAATCTTTTATCAATTGCCTCAAGCCAAGGCTGAAACCTCTTTCTAAACCTACTATGAATATACTTTTAACATGCCATCAAAACGAAAGTATCTATTTAACCTTAATCCGGATTTACGTTGTTCCTAATCACCTAACTGGTTTTACTCCATTATTGGTCAAACTAAGTCAAATGTCACTTTGCGTAAATGCATCCTTTCCCGTTATGAGATATGCTTTACTTGAGATGCAAAGCACATAGCTTGTTTGCATCAAGATGATTAGTGATCAAATCCATCGTTGATTATTATGTATTAAGTCTAAGTGACTAATTGAGTTTGTGGTATTTGAAGGTTAATCTTACTTTGATCCTCCCTGCCTTTTTTTATATAAATGTTTATAAACTCTCACATGTATTCCTCACATGTCTCCTCACAATCATTTCTCTTCTATAAATCCTTCTAATCATTTGTTAATCCCTTCTACCTAACAAATGATTATATCTTTCACACACTCTAAATATTCCTTTCTTAAACCAACCCATAATCACGTGTGCCCATTTCTTTTCTCTTATGGCAATGTGATTATTAAAGCATAATAAATCCTTTGATTATTCTTTTCTTTATCATTAACACCATCTTCAAGCTTAAACCTTTCTCCATATATACCTTCCCTAAATAATACCCACACGGGGCAACTCACATTCCTTACACCATTGTACTTGATGTACTTCTTGTCCCTCAACATTCCAACATAGGCTCCGTTACATTACATCAAAACATTCTCCACCACATATACTTCCTATTCATTCTCTTCTTTAGTTCTACAACTCACACACTTCTTTCTTGAATTCAAGTTACACACGCACACACTCAAAGCTTTCTCTACACACTTCTTTTATCATTTTAAGCTTGAATTTAAATCCTACAACATCACCAATCTTCCCTAACATACTTTGCCACCTCAATATCTCATCTCAACCATTCAAATTTGAATGTGATATTAGGCTCCAAACCATCACATCACTTTAACCCATTGCCAACTCACTACATCTCAATATTATCCTAATCCTCAAGATTTTGAATTGATTCTTAGGCTCCAAAACATCACATCATGTCAACTTATCTTATCCCATTCTTTACCACACATGTCTAATAATATTTGAATTTGAAATTCAAATTCCCTCTCTCACAACATCCACACTTGCTCACCAAGTAGAGAATATTCATTTGGCATATTCTTTTCTATCCTAACTATGCTAACTCATCAACCTAACCATGGTTAGTTTCCAACTAAACCATTTACATGTGAGGAATACCCAAACATACCCTTTTTCCAAATACTTCTTCTCTCTCTCTCTCTTTGATATTGGACAAACACTCCCCAATCTTCTTTATAATTACTTCACAAACGTTTATATCAAATGGATATTGAGTTGGTTGACCTTAAGTGTAAGAATAGTAGAAAAGGCAAAGCGTGAAGTACAATTGGAGGTTTAGCAAGAGCGAGTAGTTAAAATGGCAAAAACTAGAAAAACGCGAGGAGGGTTCCAACACACTAATGGCGCGCTAACGCGTGGCTCAGCGCGCCACTGGCTATGAGGATTTGCCACTTCCAGGTTTTGGCCTATAAATACCCCCTCTTGGTTATTGTATTCCACACCTCTTGCCATTTTTCTTCCTCACTTTTCTATTCTCTTATCCTCTAAGTCTAACACCTCTTGTATTTTTAATCTTCTCGTCTATCATCTATTGAAGAACACATCTTCGCAAGAGAGACACACAAGTACCTATTCCACACTTGTGTGTTAGTAGTCGATGGTCTTCTTTCTCATACCATTTCTATTAGAATCGAGTCTCTATGTTAGGTTAGGACTTGATTTAAACAATCAACCTTTCATTCAATTTGGTTGTAAGGGAAATTTTGTATCTTAGTGATCAAGCCTAGATCTTTGGGTATCTAGTTGGGTTTTGGTAAGCTTTCAAGGGGAAGTTCTTAGTGATCCTAGTTGATCTTAGTGATCCTAAAGGAAAAGTCGAATCACGGGTTTTTAAGGATGGATTCTGAGGGCGGAATACCGTAGGGAGTAGCTCTTCTTAGTGAGCGCCGATCTTAGTGCATATCGGTGGAGTGAAGTTGTAATACAGTTTATAGTCCACCATAAGGATTATACTATAGTAATAGTATAGGTGTCGCGAATTCGCAACTGGACGTACGAATGGTATAACAACCCCCCCAATCCCAAACCAGTATATCGTGGTGTCTTTCTCTCTATATATCCATCTACTTATTGTTCTTTTAGCTAAGTAGATCATTACACCACTATGCTCTTTAAGGCTTGAAGTTTTATAAACTTCAAAAAGTCAATAAGACCGTATTCACCCCCTCCCCCTCTACGGGTCTACAATCTCCATCTTGATCCAATGTATTAGATTAAACCCAAAACCTATTTTCATCATTTTTTCAAATATTAATATCTCACAAACCGTTAATAACTTTGTATTCTATTTAGTTAATATAATATACGCCAAAAACTTTATAAGATATCTAATCTTAAATTTTATATAACAAATACCTTCATAAACTTTATATTTGTTTAAAAAAAAAATTGTTGTTATTGTTGTAGTTTATAATTTTTTATTTAAAGAACAATCAAACAAATACATCGAAATGTAATAGATCTAACTAATACGTTTTATGTTAAAATTTCATTAGTATGACTTAGGTCAAAGCCCTTCGCGAAAAAATATAAAACTAATGAAACTCCAAAAAGTGATACGTGATTGTTTACCTCACAATTATACAACTTTGGGCTCGTTTGATTTGTGTAAAGGTTTAAGATTAAGATTTAGATTTGGATTTTAATTTGGTTTATGATATATGGTCCGTTTGTTATCTGGATATAGAATCAAAGATAGAAAACAATGCTAATTAAATTCGTTTGGTAGCATTCAATGAATTCAAATGTGGGTCTCAATATTGTAAATAGTGTAATATTTGATTCCATATAAGCTAGCCTGATTTGGCTTATTTTTACCTTAAAAGTGGGTCCATAAATTCATATGACTACATATCTTTCTTATTATGTGAGAGTTGTTTAAATATTAATTTTTTTAATATTAAAATAATAATAATTTTTAATTATTTTTTTATTATTTATTAAATAATAATATATAATATATAATTAATACTCTCCTATATCAAACTCAAATCCAAATTTAAATCCAAATTTAAATCCAAATCTAAATCTCAAACCTAAACCCATATACAAATCAAACGGATCCTTATATTCGAATTTAATGTATGAGAGAGAAAATAATATTAAAATATATATTTTATTTATTTAAATATAAATTAAGATTAAAATATATCAAATAAAAATTTTAAAAAATAATAATGAGAGGGTGAAATTTTATAGGGGCCCACAAAAATAGGTTGTTGTCAGAAAACCAATATACATCCCCACCGTTTCTTTTCTGTATGCCCGTATATCTGGATTCAGCCCAAATCAAAACACCCAAAATCACACCAAACAATATTTTTAGCTTTAATCCCTAATTTTACAATCAATGGACCCATACCAAACACCTCCTTTATTACGATGTAATCCTAGTTATATAACAGGTATTTTAGTGCAAGAACATGACATATTGTAAGAGCATCCACTATGATGGTTTATGAAAAGATTTATAAAATTACTAGATTAAGACTCGTGTAATACTCGAGTTTTTTTTAAAATAGCCGATTAACTTAACATTTATAAGTGAGTACAAATTGTTACTAAAAAAATTACGCGTGTATCGCAACCAAATTTTCTAACAGCATAAATTTGATTTGCATAAAAACTTGGAACCATTTAAAATCACTAGGCGAATACCCGTGCCCGTACAGAAAATCTCTAGCGACCGATAGTTGAACGTGTCCGCGCGTTGCGGCTAGGCTGATTTGTTGCCTACGCATGTATTTTATTTGTCTGAGCATTTTTTTAGGGTAACAATTAATCTTCTACAGTTTTACGAGGCATTGTTACCTAAAAACATACCATATTTTATTTGATTTGTTTCCTATGCATTGAATGAGGTATCTTTTCACTTTATTCATTAGAAAAGCATATCCAATTAGCTTCATTCAGATGTTTCAATATAAGCATATTTAAACACTATTTGCATAACATGGTGTATCACACTAAGAACTATTTTGTGGGCTGTTTTTTTGGTTTTTCATGTTCACTAATCAAGCTGAACTAAGAAGTAAGATGTTCGTTGTTTTGGTTTTTATAACGACATTTTTTTTATGTATGAGAGTTAGTACCTGGAGGCTTTTTTTTCACCGGTGCTTGTACCCTGGGTGAGTGTGGGTTTCTCGGGTTTGTCAAGGATGTCATCAAATGCAAAGTCGCCCGATCCTTTTCGTGTGGAGGAACTGAAGTAGATTTGGAAGATGTGTTTTTGGCCTTTGATGTCGAGTGTTGGTATCTGACGAGGATGTGCTTCTTTGTATTTGTGTGCGAGTTATGAGCATGGATACCTGGTGACTTTGTCGCCCGCTAGTGTGAAGAATGTGAAGTTTACGTTTGCAGTTCCGTCTGTGACAATGGCCTTGAAGTTGTATCTGTTGCAGAAAGTGTAAGAGATAACGTATATGAAATTTTGTGTTTGTGACGAGTGTAGATATTAGTTTTACCTGTAAGCGGGTTGTACTTGTTGACAGTGGTCTTCACATTCATACTCGCTGTTTTGATCGGTCACATTTTTTTTGCATTTGCTACATGAGGTGTAGTGCCACTCTCTATTCATCTTTATGTCTATGATCATTGCTTCACACGTGAAACGTACGGCCTGCAAATATTTACAGATGTCTGTCTGTAAGTGTCGCTTTGTTGGAACCTTTTCTAAATTGCACATGTTGTCGGAAGAACTTAAAACAGTCACATTAGTGTGGTCTTGTAACAAAATTGTAATGATTTTTGCAAAAAGCTGTTTAGAAGGCTTTTGATTTGATACTTTTGGCATTAAGAATAAAGAAGGGAAAAGTTACAAACATTGAAGCTGGCAGGATTTTGTTGGAGCAATGTCTCCAAAGTTTCTCGATTCCAGTTCTTTTCCATTTCTGGGTCTTGGTAGCGATATTTGGAGATTTGAAGTGGTGGATTCAGACTGTATTTTTGCTTGTATCTGCAACAAATTAATAGTTTTTGTTGGATGTAAATAGTGTTTAGAAAATTCTAGATAAGAAATTGCATAATTTCAGTTGTACTTACTCATCACGTGATTGTTCTGCCTTTGGTATTCAGTGGCCCGACCACAGTCCCGTCCATTAACCTCAAGTACATCAGTAGATACATTTGGTATTAGCACACACGATAATATATGTAGTGAAAACTTGATATGATCACTTTATAAAATACATGTGAACTCAAATGTTAAAAGTAGTAAAATAGTTCATATAATAACTTTAAAAGAATATAATGTTGAAATTGAAAATAAGTTCCTATCCCTAACAATCGTAAAAGAAAAAGTTCATATACTTTATAGTTGGAAAAAGGTAAAACCAATAAACCACTATCTGTATAGTAAAGTTATCCTATAGTAACTTCACCATCTTCGTCTTGTGCTTGTCGGGTACTGTTTACATTGTTGTTTACTGATACGATATTTGGTGACACTGTTGCAGATTCATGAATTATCAACCATTGCCGATGATCAAATGAGTTATTGACTCTATGGCCTATTGGCTAATGCAAAGCTCATAAATCTTAACCTTGGCCTATGCTAAAATATATTGAATAACGTCATCCCAGTGGGGAGATGGTATAGCAGTGATACCAGAGACAATAGTGACAGCAGGGATAACATGGCGGTGAAGCTGTGAATAAAAGAAACACTATAAGGAATAAGGAAGCAAACTGTAATGACATGATTAAGCAAACAATATAAAGAAGCAAACCTCAAGAGCGTCATTTTTTCGTTCTTCAAATTGATTTAAGTGGAAAAGTAAAATCGGATGGAATGAAAAACCGAATGATGGTTCTTTATATAGGGTATGAAAAAACCTTTGGCAATAATTTGAATTTGAAAACCAAACTCTTTCCCGCCATTGCATATTTATGTTTCCAGCCATGGTTGAGTATATTACAGGATGGATTTGTATAGTTTCTTTATTTCCAGAAGTTGACATTCCACTCTTCAAGTTTCAGTTTCACATTTCACAATTTCTCATGATTAGTTTAAGACATTTCATAATTAGTTTAAGATTTTACTTTTTCACTTTTCAAGATTAGTATAGATGAAAAGGTCTAAAAATTTGTAAACCATAGTGAACATGTATTTCAAGCTTATGTGGCATGAAAAAGTCTAGGATATTAGACCTTTTCATAATTTAATGCACTTGAATTATGTGAGATGTTTATAAAACTTGAAAAGGTTTATACATAGTGGAGATATGTTTATAAAACTAAAAGGTTTATAAATTAATGTCATAACACAATTATAAATTTTTAAAAATGTTTATCATAGCGGATGCTCTAACATAAACATTGATTAGTTGGTCAAATATACCAAATGGCGTTATATAAGTGTTTCACAATGTGTTCCTACATAAACAATTAACAATGCATATTCTTAAGTGGTTTATGGTGAAACATCAATTCCATTTTGACATCGATGCCGCAAGTAGCGCTTACGGTCAATCTAATGTATTGTTGAATATGAACAAATAAATAATCCTTGCTAGTGAAAGTGACACTCATACCATCTCGGATAACATACACAATCACTTGAAAACAACGATGGTAAAATATGAGACGTTTCATAATAGGTGTAATATATTGCGGTAAGCATTTTAAATTGTCTCATTCATCGTGTCGATCTCTCACAAGAATATCCCGAAACATAATCATCGACCGTACATAATATAATTAAAGAGCAATGCTAGATCCACTCCCAACTCACATAAAAACTTCCACACGCACATGTGGCATGTAATTTGGACCAATCACGTTGTATTAAATTTTCTCTTTCCTTTTCCCACTACCTATATTTGTTTGACAAATATGGGTGTGGAATTTGTAAGTGTAAAATGGGTGTGAATCTAGCATTTCTCTATAATTAAATATATAATTTATACGCTACACGTCACTGGCCATCATAATCATCAACCCTAGACAATTAAAGCAAGGCTTATGTTATATGTACCCCTAAACACCATTTGTACCCTTGGTTTTTTGCGTTTTTTCTGTGGTATTTTTTTTTTGTATTTTTATAATTTTGTATATGTTATAAAACTGTGACACGGAGAAAACGGAACGAAAAATATAACGTTTAACAGGTCAAAAGTATGAAACTGTAAAAAATTACGGAACAGAAACTGATAAAAAAACTAAGTTGCACTGTAAAAAAAAATACAAAAAAAAACTTTTGTACATTTTGGCAGTATTGAGTGGGCCGGGGGTACCAATAGGGGTACCCTTAAAGCAATCAACTCTTTTAGCAAGTGGAAGTTCAATCGACATATACAGTGTTCTCAATTCTCAAATCTCAATTGACAATTTAGTTCAAGCGATAATTTAAGGTTCAGCAAATATATTTATACTTTATATGTTGATATTTGTAATTGTACGGAATACTTTCGCACCTAAAATGTATGTTTAAATGCATGTCTAACTACAAGATACTAGTAATACATATATCAAAATCAAAATTCGAGATTATTAATAAAACCAGTGTATACAATTTCTTAGGGGGCGTTTGTTTGAGGGGTATGAAATAAATGGAATGAGTTTGATTGCTAATAAATATGTTAGGTTAAATTAGTAGGCCTACATATAGGATTTCATACCTTTAAAGAAGGATCATTTTCATACCACCCTAGCTAGGTGGGTATCAGAGGGGTCTCGGATGGGTGTGCAGTAGGTACCGTCGCACAGGGCCTCCACTTAAAATGGGTCATATTATTATTAATTTTGTATATAAATACGTATAATACTATACATATATAAGTCATATAATTCAAGTTTATATGCAAATTTCCTTTTTAAGCAATGTTTTGAAAACCGGGTTTTTCTTTAATCGACCCGGTCTAGTCAACCAGGGGTCTCACCCGGTTACCGGTTCAACTCGTTTGACCGCCGAGTCAACCCGGTATTCCAAGATATATATAGAATATATATATATATTATATAATATAATTTATATAATATATAATATTATATATATTTTCATAATTATAAAGAAAGTATGAATATAAATCATGAAATAAATTCCATAATATTAACCTAAAACTATTTATTAACAAATATAACATGTAAAAATAAAATTACGTCGCAAAATATACAATTAACAGGTTTATTTCTACAAAAAATACAAAAAAACCGAAACCCGGCCGGTCCTCATGACCGCGGGCTGACCCAGGTCACTCCAAAACCCGGTCAAACCCGCGTCCATACCGGTTCGAAAATATGTAACCCGGTTTAAAATTTGACCGGTTTTTTTGGCGGAACCGTTCAACCATTGACCCGTCCGGTCGAACCGGGTTTCAAAACACTGCTTTTTGTTATTTACAAGTGTTATAGGGCCTCTAGTTGTTATTGCCTAGGGCCACCGAAAACCACGAGACGACTCTGATGGGTATACTCAATCCCATACCACCTCAAAATTAAACTCACACCCATAGTCATTCCAAATAGTAATCCAAACGGGCCCTTAAATGATACAAGGTAAATGAATTAAAGATGCAACTAATGATATGTTTAACTATGGATGAAAATTTTCAATTTTTTAAAAAAAAGGGATAATTACCTACAAGCGTTTCTAATTTTGCACTTTTCGATTTATATGTAGCTAACTTTTTCTTTTATTATTATAACACAAAAGTTTTGAATTCGAACTTTTTTTATGTATTAAACTTTTGAATTAAGACTTTTGTGTGTATTTTGTTCATGTACAATAAACAATTTACCTTTCACTGTTAATATTTTTTTTTTGAACGGCAACTTTATTAGAACAAAACACTAGCAAGGAGCTAGAGACAAAATTACAAAGAAATCAAATAGGGATGTTGCAACCAACTAACCCAACTAAAGTTACTTTTACATCTAGAACGACACCATGTGAAAGAACGCGACACTATATCATCAAAAAGAACATCTTTGCGGGGGACGAGAGACGAGAAGAGGACCTGATTTCGAAACCTCCAAATACTCCACCATGTTATGTAGAAAACTCCTTCAAGCAAATCTTTAACTTTAGGACTTAATCTGATAGCATTGAACCAATGAAGCCAATTGGAATACGAATCAATCGACGCCCATGCTATATTCCACCACCGGCAGACAAGCCTAACGATGTCCGTGACCAAACTACATCGAAAAAACAAATGCGCTAAGTCTTCATCTTCTGAGTGGCAAATAGGACATGAAGGATCCGAAACCAAAACACCACGATGTTGCAGGTTTACACGAGTTGGTAAACGATTCAGATGGACCTTCCAAGCGAAGACATTAAGTTTTATCGGCACATACTTAATCCATCTTGTAGCGATAGGGGCTTTTGGAAGAAAAACATCATCAAGAAGATTTCGCACGTCTTTGACACAAAAGACACCTTCCCCATTTAAGTCCCAAACCCACCTATCCTCCAACGAAGACAAAATCGTCCCTTCTATGTACTCTTGTAGGAGAGATAATTGCGAACTTTCAGACCCACCTCTAACTGGACGACGAAGAGACGAAGTAACAGAAGACAGTTTCACAGCCACCGAACTATCTTTATTAGTTTCCAAAGCAAAAATGCGAGGAAACAAAACACACAAGGGATTATCGCCGATCCAAACCTCCTTCCAGAAATTAGTGCGCAGCCCATTACCCACATGGATGCGACAATGGGATACCAAATCTACTCCTCGATCTTTAAGCGAATGAATTTCCCGAATAATGGAGAGCCAAGTCGAATACCGAAATGGGGATGAGGAAGGTAACTTGGAACCATGCATAGACAAGATCAAACGACACCACAGGGAATTGTCCCGAGAAATAAATCTCCAAACCCACTTGAAAAGGAGCGCCCTATTTAAAGCATACAAACTAGAGATACCTAACCCACCATTTTTCTTGGACGCGAGAGTCGTGGTCCATTTAATCCATGCTATTTTCCTCTCATTGCATTGAGAACCATTAAAGAAGTTCCTTCGCAAGGACTCCATCGAATGAAGCACATATTTGGGGGCTTTATAAATGGACAGATTATAGATAGGTGTCGACCCTAGAACCGATTTAAGGAGGGTAAGCCTCCCTCCTACCGAGAGGGTTTTAAGTTTCCAGTTGGAGAGCCAAGCCTTAAACTTTCCTATGGTATCCTCCCAAGCCTGAGAAATGGTACAAATACCACCAACCATCACCCCTAAATATTTAAACGAGGTTTTCATAGTCAAGCAACCTAGGTTCACAGCCGCATCTTTGACATACTCAGAACGAACATCAACTCATAATATAGATGTGTCATAAACCATTTAAACGAATAAGGAAGAAAGGTATTTATTTTTCTAACCTTGTCGTTTTCTGCCTTGTTTTTATCACCTATCATATTACGATTGTTTATTATGATATATAAATTTGCTTTATTGGCAGGTTTTGAAGATTTTGATACTCCAAGTGACAAGGAGATGAAGATTCTCATACTCCAACCACCATTGGCATTGATCGAACGGCTTATGATTATGAGGAAACCGGGCGATCGATGGATAGCACTAAATCCTTCTTTTTCACGGTACTTTTTAGAGGTTAGAATTGCACCTTCTTGGTTTAGTTAGTTACATGTATGTTGCACTTCATAAGTTTTTTTTTCGAGTTTTTCATTTCTCCAGTTTGATATTTTTTTTGAATCATGATTTGTTCCGTACAAAACTAGATGACATAGGTGTTGTAATATTAGTGAGCGTTTACTTGTTTGAAACTGTTTTGGTTTTGCAGTTACATTTCGATTTTGAAACACTTATATCGTTATTAAATTTGGTGAGAAACTTGTTTTTTATGTATTTGGTTTTTATGTTAGATTTAGATTCATTTGGATACCAAATTTTTATTGGATACTGTGGGACTCATCCTCACCCTCCATCTCCATCTCATCCGAAGGATGAGATTAATTTTTCAATTTACACTAAAAGGGTATTTTTGTCTAATATATATACTTATTTTCTAATAAACTTCTCATTCAATCACACACACGTGTCTGTTTTCCTTCATCTCATTATTTTCTCTCTCTATAACACAAAAACACAAACAACACAAATAGATCTAGATTCGATCGATCATTACAAACAACACAAAATTATGTTCTTCAATTCATCAATCGGTCATCTTATCATCTCGTTCTTCAATTTGTTAACATCAGGTTCATATTCTTCTCGTTATATTCATCTGATCTGATTTTTTTTTTATTTTTTTAGCTAATTCAAATGAATAAGCTTATGAATTAGAGGAGATGAGAGCTATCTGAATAAGCGTATGAATTAGAGAGAGTTATGTGAATAAGCTTATAAATTAGAGGAGAGTTATGAATAAGCTTATGAATTATTGTGATTTGATTTTATTATGCTGAATTATAAGCTAACTTATTAGCTTATTTTCATCAGATCTGGTCATTTTATCCTTTTTTGAAACTATTTGTGTGCTAACAGAAAATTAAGAAGTATTACAACCATTTGAACATATTTAATCTATAAAGGGTATCTTGGGAACAGACAAAAATGAGCAGCTAAAGTTCCAAGATAAATACAATTTCCTTTAATTTAGTCTTATTTAGAATCTTAATCTACATATATCCCTAAATCTATTGTTTTTGTGCTATATAGGTTGTATCATCTATCACAGTTGTGGAAGTAAGTTCGATGTGACATTCACTTCTTCAAATAATGAGTCCAAGAAATGTCTTATGGCAACTAGGCCGGCGGATAAAGAGGTTTTTTGCAGTTGCTGCCTCGACTTTTTGCACGCGACTTTATTCTCTCAGGTTCCACAAAGATTATTAATCAAACTGGAAAAACAAGTGTCGAATGGTATGAATAGCATGACATGTTTTGACCCACGCACATTTTGACCCATTTTGTTACCAGCCTTATTTTCCCCATAAACCTTGAACTCTCCATTTTGGTTGATTTGAATTTGGTTTTAAAAGTGTTATGATGCGACAAAGAGTGCTTATAAAGAAGTCCTTCATCGACTATAAGTTTTTTGTTTCTTAGCTACTTTTTGTTTAAACCATGAATGTTATTTTAGTTCATTTGCGGATGTTTTGCAAATGACATTTTATCTTTAAATTTTAATATATAAATATTATATCATTTAACGTTATATCTATTAACATTGCTAGTTTCTTCTTTTATATTTTTAACAATTCTTAAAGCTAGCCTTGAGGCTAGTTGGTTGGTAATGCAAAAGTCTCACTTTCTTAAATTGTGTGCAAAGTCAAACTGGATATTTAATTTGGTACGAATATAGTATTCGGTTAATTTAAGATATCTGTGTGAGAAGAGTAAACTTATGTGTATGATAATATGATTTCTAAATTGGTGAGTATGAACTCAAGATATTTTGAATAGACTTTGATCATTTACAACAAATAATATTCAAAATGGTTTATATCCTACCAAATAAGGAAAAAAAATGTATTTACATTGATTTTCCACCATATGACATAATAACTATTTTTCTGTATTCTGGAGGCACTGGTGAAATTAAATATGGACCCATGGCAGTAAATTGTTTTTTTAGCCGTTGCTCAAAATTAAGGTTCCGTATTGTAACAATGGGGGAAAAGTGTAACATTTCTATAATCACTTTAAAACTCAATGCGAAACACCCTACTAATACAAAGGCTCGTATGCTATATGATGTTTGTTGAGTAAGTAACAAGTCATCGCATGTTATAGCTAATATATTTTGAATTTTTCACGTTCTATTTTTCATGTTACACAAGATACATACCACAATATCGCATATCGTTAATTGTCTGCCACTAGAAATTCCCGTTGCTATGCACGGGTACTTGTCTAGTCAATTATAAAATACCGCAAGGTCTATAACTTTAGATGCACATTTGATTGTTAAACAATAGCAAAATCAGTGGCTTACTTTCGTGGCTTTTTGTTTATTATTTTAATACCAAAAGTGCTTATTCGCGTATCTTATAACTTATTGATTTTATTTTGGACTTTGTATATTTACGGAAGTGTTTGTTCGGGCTTATACATACCACGGCCCACCAAGGCCCAATAGGCTTCGGCTTATTTTTGGGATCCTTCATTTTGGCTTACTTTTTGACTTATTTATAGTGCTTATCTTAGTCGAAAAATATTGGTTTAAGAGGCTAAAATAGCTAGTTGTGGTCATTGAGCCGAATAGTCCAAAACGAGTCCATTAAGCTTGCGGCTTATGGCTTGTTTGGTTACACGGCCTATTTCGTTGACTTACCAACTTGCTTATTTGACTTTAGTAATTTTTGGCTTATTTTATTATTGGACTTTTGATATTGGGCCTATTTTGGATTTAAAACCTAAAGATAAGGACTAATATTGGGCCTTAAGGCCCAATAAGCGAAAAACTAATCATCTTGGACGTTTGAAACGGATTTTGAAACGATTTATACTTGTATATATATTAGAATAGTTAAAATAGTCATTTGAAAAAAAATGTATGAATGGTCGGTATGATCTAATTGCTATGATTTCTATGATGTCTATTGGATTGCTATGTATAGTGCTTGTACTTCGCTATTATATTGCACAATTGTCCTACTCAAACACTGGCACAGCAACTGGGTTTATTCTCTAAACCTACGAGCTCACCAACTTTATGTTGACCTTTCGAGTATCATTTTTAGGTGAAGCAAATGCTCGTTGAAGTCAGGATAGAAGTCGTTTAGCAGACCTAAGAGTATCCCTTGTGGATCTTTCTTGACAGACTGCATTTACGACGTTTCATTTATTGTTATGTATTTGGATCATTTTAGACTTATGATACTCCTTGGGAGTTTGGCGTTGTAATAATTTCGACTATGTGATGTGAATTGACTAGTCACGACACAAGGTTCGACTTGTGTTCGGAGGACGTCGTGACACTTTATTTGTTATGCATTTTAGTGTTTTTATGTTGTTACCGTGTGTTATATCCTACATCACGCCTCGTGTTTTCGCCTTAGTCGGGTTGTGACAGAAGAGTTAACGTTGTTTTACTTATGTTCCACTTTGTTAACAAAAAAAAACATAATTTATGTTTAAATGAAGCAATCCTATAATACATGTTTTATAGCTTGTAATCTAGCTGCAATTTGGTCCATCTATACTACTATGCTTACAATTATTACGTTTTCGTTTACTCACTAAGCATTTAGTTTACGTTGCTTCATATCATGTTTTTAGGTGAGACAAGTGGTGATCATAAGGTTAAAGGAAAAGGGCTTATGTGATAGCTAGCGGTGATGCTTGGGTTGGTAACGAGCATTCTCTAATCCTCCTTTTGATACCACTGTTTTGCCCATGGTTTTGATGTGGTGTCAAGGTTTTTCACAAACATAGTATGTCAAATGTAGAACTTGCAATGGATGTGCAGAAAAAGGAGTGTTTGGCATAAGCTAAAAAATACTCACTTTTGGTCGTAGTGGGTCTTTATATGATACAATGATGAATGATGTATTACTTTGAATATGTTCAATATAATGTAAGTTTAGATTATATTAAATTTCATGTTTCGAAAACTGGTCAAAAGTGTAGTTTTCAGAAAATGACGGGACGAGTCTTAGAACCTCTATACGGCGTATATGCTCATACCTATACGGCTATACGGCGTATTGGTATCGGCCTATAGAACGTATAGGCCATCTGGTGTGATTTTTTTTAATCAAACTAAACGTTTGTTAACGACATAAGTTTTTTTCGTTAGTGATCTATCACTAATGTGCCAGTGATTCGTCACTAACACACTCCGGCTGTAATTCTGTAAGCAATTACTAAGAGATTTAGTCAAGTCGGAAAATCCGTCAGTGAAGCCCTATTTCCTAGTGACAGCTTGGCCTTACGTCCCGTTGCCAAGGACCCTAGCTTATGGATCCATTCGTGACTTCTAGCAATCAAATCTTTACTGCCAGCAATTTCTAAGATCTATTTAATGAAACTTGCATGATTTACTTGACTATTTTTTTGAATCTTGTTTTACAATTCTACGTTTGAAATTCAAGTTAAACGCTTTTATATAGTGTGAAGCCGGGCAAATAGTACATACTTTGCAGAAATTCACATTTGAAAGAAATAAGAAGGTATTTTATTGACGTGGCAGTTTTGACTTGTTTAAGACTAAACGAACAAGACAAGTTAGATGTAATTAATCAGTTTTGCTTGGTAGGATAAGAAGCCATCTTATAGAGGCTACAAATTCCTTCACTTTTACCAGTATTTCTCTCATCCTGATGTAACCTTTCTCAGGATTAGTTCCACAGTGTCCTTTGCTTGTTCCGTATCCGACTGCTGCTACTCCATCATCAAGATCAGTTCCACAGTGTCCATCAAACACACCCTGCATGTACAACATATCTCTTTAAGTTTATTTATGTAATTTGAGTTCTTTCATGCATGCATGGGTGATTAAACTAAACAGATCATCATGAGACTTACGCCGCTGTAAAATTGGAAGTCACGGCCAGAAGCATCAATTGCCACACTAATAGGCTGATTTGCAAGTGCTTTCAAGAAGCTATTTTCATTGTTACGAGGTACGTCATGCAGGGACGGAACCAGGACACAATTGGACCAGGTGCATTTACACAAATTTAAAGGAAACGAGGAACACAAAATTTTGGGACTAGGTGCACTTAGTAAAAATTTAACAAAATTTAACACTATGCCGCAAAATTTAACAAAATTTAACACTACGCCGCAAAATTCCATGGGGGTCCCGGGACACCCCTTGGTTCCGTCCCTTTTACGTCATGATTAAACCCTGATCGTCTCCACTTACTGAACTAATCCTGGTCGAAGTGAATGAATTAATGGACGTGGACACATTAAACAAATGAAATATATATCGATATCAAGCTTTTAATTACATGTAATGTGCTAGCTAGCTAGCTGGTACGTGACCTCACTATATAAGTTATGTTTTGAGACTGCATGACTAATTCTTCTTTGTAAGAGTATGGATTCATATTCGTTTAGTTATATGGATCAAGCTTCTAAATTTGGAGCTTACCTTCTTTTCATCACAAGTGCCTTCGACTCCATCGATTATAAGCATAGGACTTTAAACCTCCATTGCAAACCATTATTGAGTTGTATAACAATAAATCAATTCTGCTCCGACAACTTGTTAAATTTCCCTCACAATTTGGTTTATTACCCTCCACGCAAACCACGTTGCAAATGAGACCAGCAGCTTAGCTGTATAGGTTGTTGATTTATTCGCACCATTAGACATTTGGATTTTATTGGTTAATCTCTTATTAGGAAGGTCTAGCTTGCATATTGTGGTGCCGAATTCTCCAATATTTGTACATGTGCTAAACTTTAGTTGAACATCATTAATTTATAGTTATCACCTGTGTGAATTCTGCCACGGCCCTCCGTTGTAAGTTTAATAGTTCCAATATTGTTTATAAGCTTTAATATTGGTTATACTCACCGCATGAACCCTGGTTCTTGACGGGTGCAACAGCTCCTTTCTTTCTCCAATCCAGAGACTAGGCAGATCACATAAATCGCGATAAGTGAACTCTTCAGATGACTCCTCTCTTTCTCAGGTAACTAACCTTTTTAGCCCTAAACTGTTCTTGATCTCTTTCATGAGCTCAAATCAGCTAAACTTCATATGCCCAAGCCAGTATGTTGCCTAAGTTTATTATCTTGTTCATCAATATGCTTCAGTTGTCCTTAAAGTTCTCCACCCAAATTGTAGCTTCTTCTTCAAGGAATATCATATCATTTTCCGTGTTTTGAGCCCATGTCAAATCTCAGGGGTGTTACCCACAATTGGACTCACGGGATAGAGCAGAAAATGTACTAAAAAGCGCCAAAGAAAAGCACGTAAAGGGATGATTTTGTGGACGACGCGAAAAGTGTCATTTTGTTTTTTGTGTTGTGGATGGATGAGATGAGATTGAATGAAGGATGAATGTGAATTTATTGGGTGTTTTGGCCACATGTTGCTTTCAAGTTAGTTGTTGTTTCCACATATAATTAATGTCTTAAGTTTTGCTTCTTTTTGGAAGTCTTTTATCAAGCATGTCTCCTAGGAATATTTTACCAAAGAGCAGATGAGAATGTGTTGGTATTTGATGGTTGTTTGTTTGCTTCTCCTATACTTTTGATGTTATGAACTGTTGCGAGTCATCATGTTGAAATTGTGGTCCGAAAAACTAAGAATAACTACTGGATGAAGGAATATCAATTTATAGAGCTCGTTCTCGCTGGCTCACACATTCATGTCATATCTTATATGCAAACATTAAGATGAACCTCTTACAAGGACTCTTTCATGCAGTGCATTGTTGTTTTTCCATTAAATTGTTTTACTAATTTCACATTTTTTTCATGTTTGAAGCTTCACAAAGAAAACCTACACAAGATAACTTCTAATTGTGCCACCTTAACAAACTCAGAAAATAGCGGAACATGTTTTTGGGAGTTTCAATACAGTGAGTCAATGAATCCCTCGACATTTGAATGCAGTAAAAGATTAGAATGAGTTAATTGAACTGAACTACTTTAAGTAGTGCTATTAGACGGTGAGGACATGACAGACAGAATATCCGTGACAGAAGACATGGCGCTCAGAGCTGCTTTCACAACATCCTGAGAACAACCTGGTTTGACCATTGCTCGTACCTAAAATGTGCAATGACGTAAGCCATAAAGCATGAGAAAAATTAGCGCCTGCAAAAGTATATAAACTATACAGTGAAAAATTTGCGCCTTGCATAAAGTAAGCACCTTCTAAAGATATTACTATTCATATTTCTTAATACGGCCCGTTTAATCTAAATCCTCCAACCACCCAAAAGGTCTATAAAACCCGGAATCAGAACCTGGAACGTCAAATTGAGGGGTCTGGGTTTCTGTAGTTATTCTTCTAAAATCAAATGTCTAGGTTTTCTCTCAGCAGCCTGCACCGTGCAATTCCAAACAAGAGATTAGTATTTACAGCATATGTTGAAGATACAATAATATACCTGTTTTCTAATAAAGGGTGGTAAAAACTCAATATTGGCAGATGCCCTCGGTAAACAGTTGTATTTTTTTACAAACCATAGGTAATTTTACAAACATATCTGTTAGAGCTAGTCTTCTTTTAATCGGGCTCAAGCCCGTCTCTAGAATAATCCTTGTAATCTATATAAGGGGCCGGTGTATTATTATTATCTTCTAAAGTCTTAACCCTAGAATACGCCTCTATCTTCTAAAGCACTCACAAATCTCTCATGGAGTCCGAATGTTTCTCAAATAGCACACAATCAGTTAGAAGCCCTGCCAATCCACAGTAAGCTTAATTCGTCTTTTTCTATTTGGTTAAAACCGCTTGAATCAACTAGATTTGATTAGTAATATGCAGCAGCATGTTTATAATTAATCATCCCTTTTTTAAATTTTATTTTTGGTTTCTATTATACTTTGTCGATTATTAGACTTTGGTTTCAATTCAAAACCCTAAGTTGCTTTTTTGTGTGTTTCAGGTCTTTTGCTTACTTTTCGTTTTTGTATGCCGTGCACGTGGTGGGTATTATCACATTTCTATTAGGAGCTGTTCCACCCTTGCTTGTTAAAGAACATGCTGGGGTTTTTACGATCTGACATTGGCTGAGGATTTTCGCTGTGCTAGCATCGGGGATTTTGATTCTTGCAAGCTTGTTGTTGCCAAGTTGGATCAATGACATCCATTACACCATTCTGAAAACCACAGGCAGCTTTTCCGAAATCATTTTACCTTTCTCTTTTGGGGCTCTTGTATTTGCTCCCTTGGGGGAGGATCTCTATTATACACCCTTATGTATAATTTTTGGAGGGTTCCTATATGTATATTCCCTTATATGGAAGTTCGCATGCGCATATCACCAAGAAAAGCACTTCAACACTTATCCCATCAACTGGGCCTTCCTTCTTATCATTCTTGTATCTCTCTCCATAACATTGGTGCCATTCTTCTCTCCAAACCTCCTCTGGTGGGTCGTCCTTATTTGTGTAAGCTTTTATATTATAGTGCTTGCCTTCATCAGGTTCAGCGGGAGAAACGAAACTCAAACAAGGACAGTTATTCTACATTCAGATGACCAACACTCAAGAAGTAATTCAATTCTGTTTCGATATATCATCTTGGTTGGAAAATGCGTATCACCAACCATGTCGGGGCCTAGATTGTATTAGACTAAATCTTGTGTTAGTAGGTAAAAGTTCAACATCCGACGGCTTAGATAATTACAAATTATTTAATAAATAAAATACATCTATTTTCTCATTTTGTGTTCAAGGGCTACATGGTCTTTGGTTTACTCATAACTCACTACCTAACTTCAATCATTCAAACTATAAGTTGAATACTCACAAATCTTATGATAAACTGGATACTAAGTGAAGAAATTGCAGCGAGTAAGGATACATCAAAGGTCGATTCATCATCTGTTCAAATTGCGGATGTTGTTTCTGGTATTTTTTTTTTTTGATTTTTTCTTTTATATTACTTTATTTTGCAATTGATTGTGTGTAAAAACAGTATATATTGAATATACTTGTTGTTTTGTATACTAGTTTTAATGCCCGTGCACGCACGGGGTTTAGACATTATGTTTTTTTAAATACATGTATGATTTTTATTTTTATTTTGTTTTATAAGTTATGTTATAGAGTATATCGAAATCATATGAGAGAATAGATTATATCTTATTATATAGTATATATATTTATATTATATATAGATATATATATATATATTATATTATATGAGCTTGAGGATAAATACTATTTTTTTTCTTTTGATTTACCTGTTAACTAACTGACAGTGTGAGCCGAATAATTTACAAAACTACTATTTTAGGTAGCACGAAGTCGGACCCTCAGTGATCACTTCGAGGCCACAAGGGGAATTTATTTTCTCCTCGTTATATTAGAACCATTGACTTCAACTTTTATCTTACCGTTGGGGTATGCAGAAATTAATTGTATATGTTTTTATGATTCTAGTTGTTATTGTGTCAGCTATACATATAGATTAATGGTCACACTTTGTGTTAAAACTGTAAAAATTTAGCTTCGACAATCGATTTTAAAAGCATTCAAGTTGGAGTTATCAAAATGTCAATTTTTATAGATTTAGAAAGTAAAACTTCAAGTAGTTTATGTTTCGTACATTCAATATGTTTTAGTCAATAAAAGATTTCCTATTGTATATATTTAATAAATATACAAATATAAAAAGAGTTTTCACATTTTTTTCCGTCACCAACACTTTTTTAATGAAATAAAGTAGCCTATTGGTTAGATATGAGTTATAGGAATACATACATGTCAATGGAATAAAACTTTTTTGTGAAATTTAATATGTTAGAATTTTAGTAAGTATTAAAACAAAAAAGAAAAAAATACATTCTTCCAACACATCATTGTTATAGATAGAAAACCATTTTTATTAATTTATGATATTTTATGTGTTTCGGTGTTTTTCTATTTGGTTGTACAACATAATTTCAGACCGACAATGAAAAATCAATCAAAAAGTCTTCGGGTAGATTTGGGATGTGATTAGATACTGTTAAATCTTTGTTTGGAAGTAAAATAATTTTTTTCGTTTCGTAATTTTTTATTATATTATAATATACGGGTATAAAGTTTAAGGGGTTAGTTGATTTATTTTTTTTAAAGTTATAATACAAACTTGTAAATTTATAATTTTACATCTTACTCCATATAATTTTATTTTAATTAAAAATCACTAAAGTTTTACTAATTACCTCTACTTTTTTCAAGTTTTTTTCTTCACAAATTTGACACATATATTTTTATGTGTTTTTTTCTCGTCATATTTCTCCACCACAAATTTTTAATTTTGACCAAATCGATTTAATTTTGACTTTTTATTGACCAATCAGATCACACGATTTTGCCTACGTGGCAAAATCAAGCGTTCTGATTGGTGTAATTTTTAAATTCATATGATTCAATTTGAAGAAAAACTCCGAAGATGTTAATTTCTTTATTATATTAAAGTTTTATGTTCTGTTTTAGACTGTTTAGATTTTTGTTTTTAAGATCTCTTTAGGTAATAAACAATAGTAGTAAATTATTCATTGTAGTTGTGTTTTTTGTGAGTTTTATGTTGTTTTAGTTTATTTTATTTTTTGTGAAGAATCACATGTGATTTTGATTTTATTCATGATGTGTAAATGTTGTGTATGTAGCATATAATGATGGTTAATTGAAGTTGTTTAGATGAAAAATAGCATGTCAGAGTATTTGTTGATTTAAGTAGTAGTACCCAGGTTGATATTTTGTTAAATAGTTTTAATGTTGATAATTAGTAGTTTTGTTGTAGTTAATCAGTTGGAGGCTTATTGGTGCGTTTGATCGAAGTCTTTAACGTGTTAATAAGTACATGGTTTGACTTTACCACATCTACTTGTTTCACTACATTATACGTTCAACTACATGACACAATTTTCACTTTTAAAAAGTTGCAAATGGGTTTGAAATATTTTAGAGAATGCGAATAATGAGGTTCACAATACTATGGTCATGATGAGGTGCTGTCGTGATCAACTGAATCAAACGCGTATCTAAAACTTTGTCATTATCCCACCTAAATACGCATTACCATGATGAGAAGACTTTGCAACCTTTAATTTGGCCTAGAAGCAGGGGCGAAACTACTATACAACTGCATAATATTTAGTTTTTCTCCATTTGTTGTATAATATGAAAGCTAGTTGAATTGAAAACATGTTTGTATGTTACGCTACAATTAAAGTGACAATCTACCTGGTACCTCATATCATTGGTTTGCTAGCAAATAACAAGTTTGTGAGCAATATCATAGCAGTCTGATTACTAAACATTATTTTCAATGATACCTTAGCGCGCCTCATTACATATTTTATTATGTTTTGTACTACCTTATATTTTAACATTACATTTTGAAGTGACTTAGAACCCAAGTAGCTAACCATTTTAACAAAGAAAAGTTCGAACATAGCTTCTATAAGTTCAAGTGTGAGCCTTACGTGGACAACACATAATGTGTAGTTTTCCATTTAGTCGTCTTATATACGTATGCCACGTTTAATGCTCGTTTTTTACGTAACTATTTTATCTTAGCTGAAAGCGTATCCTATTTCATGCCTGTCAATTACGTGTATACATGGCCTGTCACATAAGCTTCCTTGGCTTACAATTGTCCTAAATGAAATTCTTTTCTCAGAAATGATGATATTTAACCCATCAGAAGAATACACAGTTTAAGACGGTGTCTGGTGTTCTTATTGTTGCTAATATGTATGTGTTATTGATGTCTTGAGCTACTATTGGTTTTATAAGTATGTGTATTATTGTTGATAATTAGGATTAATATATAGTTTTGTTGCAGCTAAAGTTGTAGAATATTGTTATTCTGTTGCGTTTATTGACATTTTAGGTTTATTAACATTTAGCTTGTGGTTTGATGCAGGTGGATCTGTAAAAAATAAACCTGTTGGGCATAAGCTTAAACTGAATTTAAAGGCTGCAAAGGAAACAATCTAAGAAAGACTGTGAATCTGAAGCCTAATCCCCTGACTCATGTAAAACCAAATCAAAGAGTTGATTCAGTGAAGAGTGAGTGATGTGGATAAAACTAATGGGTCGTAAGGGATTGTGAATGGTAGTCTTTTGGGGAAACTATGGTAGTATCCGTAGTTAACTGATGGTTGTAGTTTGTTTATGTTTTTAGTTTGCTTTTTGGATAAGTTTAGATTTTTTTGTAAAACTTGATATATTATTCATTTATAAGTATGAAATGATTTTACCCTCTATTTTGTTAATTTCTTAACATTTGTATTCTTTTATTATTTTTTTTGTTAAAATGTTTAAATGGGAATGTTTTAGAAATATGAGATGTTTACAATATAAGAAATCAGTTCTCAAAATCACATGTGATTTTGTTCTTAATCAACATGTGATTTGATGAATCTGATTTCTTAGATTGTAAACATCTAATATGTATAAAACTTTTCCCATTAATTACATTTTGCAAAAAAATAATTAATAAGAATACAAATGTTAAGAATTAAAAAATTGGGAGGGTAAAATCCATTTCATAATTATAATGAGATAATTTTATCAGTTTTAAAAAAAATTATAAGCTTTATCCAAAAAGCAAACTAAAAAAACTTAAACAAAATACAACAGTTGTAAACTACGGAGACTTCCATCAGTTTCCCAAAAGACTTTACATTCACAATCCCTTACGGACCCATTAGGTTTTATCCATCATCAATCACTTTCTTATGAATCAACCTCTTTTGTTTTTGGTTTACATGAGCTGGGGATTAGGCTTTCAGATCGACAGTCTTCTTAGTTGCTTCCTTTGTAGCCTTTAAATTCTGTTTAAGCTTATGCCTAACAGTTTTATTTTTTACAGATCCACCTGCATCAACCAAAGATAAATGTTTAATAACCTAAAATGGTCAATAAACGCCAACAGAAAGAACAATATTCTACAAATTTAGCTGCAAGAAAACTTATATTTAATCTAATTTTATCATCATTATAACACATACTTTAGTATACCAATGGTACTTATGACTCAATAACACATACATTTAGCAAACTATAGAAACACCAGACAACGTCTTAAACTGTGTATTCTTCTTATGGGTTAAATATCATCATTTTTGAGAAAAGAATTTCATTTAGGACAATTGTAAGCCATAGGGAAGTTAGTGGACAGGCCTGTATACACGTAATTGACTGTCTTGAAGATAGGTTCGCCTTTCAGCTAGATAAAATAGTTACAGAATAACGAGCTAAACTGGTGCATACGTATATAAGACGACTAAATGGAAAACTACACATTATGTGTTGTCCACGTAATGGCTCCAACACTTTGATATTATTTGAGCTAGGTTAGAAATTGTCTCTTTGTTAAAGTGTAGGTAGCTACTTGGGTTTTAAGTCACTTCAAGATGTAATGTTTAAATTTATAGGTCAGTACAATAAGCATATAAAATATTGTAATGTGCGGCGCTAAGGTTATCTTGAAAATATTGTTTAGTAATCTGACTGCATAGATATTGCTCCAATACCTTGTTATTTGCTAGCAATCCTATGATAGGATGGTACCAGGTAGATGGTCAACTTTATTGTAGGTAACCTTTCAAACATGTTTTCATTCAACTTGCTTTATTTTTACAACAATTGGAGAAAAAACTAAATATTTTGCGTTGTATAGTAGTTTCGCCCCTGCTTTCTAGGTCCCCCAAATTAAAGATTGCATAAGTCTTCTATCATGGAGTATGCGATATTTAGGTGGGTTTGACAAAGTTTTAGATACGCGTTTGATTCAGTTGAATCACGAATAACACTCATCATGACCATAGTATTTGTGAACCTCCAGTATTCGCATTCTCTATATATTTCAAACCCATTTGCAACTTTTTAAAGTGAAAAATGTGTCAATGTTTGTAGTTGATGTATTAGTAGTGAAACAAGTTGTGTGGTTAAAGTCATACATGTACTTCATTAACTTGTTAAAGACTTTAGATCATAACGCACACAAAATATGCCTCCAACTGTTTAACTCAAAAAAAAATACTAATTATCACATTTAAAATCTATTTAACAAAATATCAACTGGGTTACTACATACTTAATCAACAAATACTCGACATGCTATTTTTCATTAAACAACTTCAATTAACCTCATTATATGCTACATACACAACTTGTACACATCATGATAAAATCAAAAATCACATGTGATTCTCACAAAACATAAATAAACGAAAACATCGATAAAATCTCATAAAAACACATTAACAATTAGTATTTACTTCTTTTTTTGTTGATTATCCTAATGTGATCTAAAAACTAAAAATCTAAACATCCTAAAAATTGAACATCAAAATCTTTTATATAATAAAGAAAATTACATCATGTCGGAGTTTTTTTAAAATTGAATACATTATGGAATTTAAAAATTACACCAATCAGAGACGCTTGTTTTTGCCCAAGTAGGCAAAATCGTGTGTTCTGATTGGTCCAATATTAAAAAGTCCAAATTATATTCTATTTGGTTGAAATTAAAATTTGTGGTGGAGAAATATAGAAATATGACGAGAAAAAAACACATAAAAAATTAGATTGTGTCAAATTTAGTTGAAGAAAAAAACTTGAAAAAGGTAGATGGTTAATTAATAAAAATTTAGTGATTTAATTTTAAAATAAAATTATATGGAGTTAAGTGTAAAAATTTATAAATTTAATGTTTTTATTATAACTTTAAAAATATAAACAACTTACCCCGTAAACTTTTATACCCGTAGATTTTTATAATTTTAAAATATTACAAACGTAAATAATTTTTTACTTCCAAACAAAGATTTAACAGTATCTAATCACATCCCAAATCTACCCGAAGACTTTTTGATGGATTTTTCATTGTCGGTCTGAAATTATGTTGTACAACCAAATAGAAAAACACCGAAAACACAATATTAATATCGTAATTAAAAAATGGTTTTTCTAGCATGTTTCATTGATGTGTTCGGAAGAATTGTATTTTTTTCTTTTGGTTTAATACGTACTAAAATTCTAACATTTAAATTTCTCAAAAAGTCTTTATTCCATTGACATGTGTGTATGTCTATAAATCATATTTATAACAATCTAGGCTTTACTTTTATATCTTATAAAAAGTTGGTTGGCGTTAGTGACGGAAAAAATGGGGTAAAGTTTTGGGATAAAAATCTTTTTATATATGTTTATGTATTAAAGATATACAATAGGTATATCTTTTATTGACGAAAAACATTTTGTTATGTACGATACTTAATACTTACTTGAGTTTTTTAGCTTTAATATTCTATAAATATTGACGATTTTGATAACTCAACTTGATGCTTTTAAATTTGATTGCGAAGCTAAAATTTTACATGTTTTAACACAAAGTTTGTGACCATTAATATTATGTATAGCTGACTCAATAATGCAACTAAGAATCATAAAAGCATATAATATCAATCTGCATTACCCATCGGTAAGATAAAAGTGGAGGTCAATGGTTCGAATATAACGAGGAGAAAACTAATCCCCTTGTGGCCTCGAAGGTTCACATGAGCCGACTTCGGGCTACCTAAAAGAGTAGTTTTGTAGAGGATTAGTCGGGCTCCACAATGTCGAGTTAGTTAACAGGTAAATCAAAAGAAAAAAAAATTAGTAATTATCTCAAGCTCATATAATAGATATATATATTTATATATATATATATATATATATATATATATTATATAAGATATGAATCTATTCTATTCATATGATTTCGATAATACTCTATAACATAACTTATAAACAAAAATAAAATAAAATTCTTACATGTATTTAAAAAAACAATAATTGTCTAAACTTCCGTGCGTGCACGCGGCATTTTAAAACTAGTATACAAAACAACATGTATAGTCTATTTTACTGTTTTTACACACAATCAATTGCAAAATAAAGTAATATAAAAGAAAAAATCAAAAAAAATACCAGAAACAACATCCACACAAATGATGAATCGACCTTTGATGTATCCTTACTCGCTGCAATTTCTTCTCTTGTATCATTTTTTCATAAGATTTGTGTGTGATTAACTTAGAGTTTGATTGATTGAAAAGTTTCGGTCTGTGATTTATGAGTAAACAAAAGACCATGTAGCCATTGTCACAAAATGAGAAATAGATGTATTTTATTTATTAAATAATTTGTAATTTCGATGCACGTCGGATGTTGAACTTTTTACTACTATCACAAGATTTAGTATAATCATTTAGGCCTCCGAATTGGTTGGTGATTACGCATTGTTCCAACCAAAGATGATATATCGAAACAGATAGAATTGTAATTACTTCTGTGTGTTGGTCTCTTGAATGTTTAGATTAGTCTTGTTTGTTTGAGGTTTCGAGTCTTTCTGCCGCTGAACCTGATGTGAATGGCAAGCACATATAATATAAAAGCTTACACAAATAAGGACGATCCCACACAGAGGATGGTTTGGACAGAGAATAATGGCTCCAATGTTTATAGGTGAGAGGATAAAAATGATATATAAGAAGGAAGGCCCAGTTGATGGGATAAGTGGTTGCGTGCTTTTACTTGGTGATATGCACATGCGAATTCCATATTAAGGGAATATACATTAGGAACCCTCCAAAATTTATACATAAGGGTGTATTATATAATAGAGATCCTCCCCCAAGAGAGAATACAGAGCCCCAAAAGAGAAAGGTTAAAACGATTTCGGAAAAGCTTTGCCTGTGGTTTTCAGAAATGGTTGCGTAAAGGATGTCTTGATCAAACTTGGCAACAACAGCGTGCAAGAATCAAAATCCCGATACGGCAAAGCCGTAGATCTCAGACAATGATCAGGATCGTAAATACCCCACAATGTTCTTTAATAAGCAAAGGGTGGATACAGCTTCCAAAATAGAAATGTGATAATACCACCACGTGCACGGCATACAAACGAAAAGATAAAGTAAGCAAATGACCTGAAATGATAACAACAAAAAGCAACTTAGGGTTTTGAATTGAAACCAAAGTCTAATAATCGACAAAGTATAATAGAAACCAAAAATAAAATGTAAAAAAGGGATGATTAATTATAAACATGCTGCTGCATATTACTAATCAAATCTAGTTGATTCAAGCGGTTTTAACCAAATAGAAAATGACGAATTAAGCTTTTACTGTGGTTTGGCAGGGCTTCTAATGATTGTTTGTGCTATTGAGAAACATTCGGACTCATGAGAGATGTTGTGGGATGCTTTAGAAGATTTAGAGGCGTATTTAGGGTTAAGACTTTAGATGATAATAATAATACACGGCCCTATATAGATTACAAGGATTATTCTAGGACGGGTCTTGAGCACCGATTATTATTAATACGAGCTCTAACTGATATTAGTTAAATAGGAGCCATCATGGTTAGTTATAATTACAACTGTTACCTGGGGCATCTGCTTATTTGAGTTTGTACCACCTCTTTATTAGAAAACAGGTTTATTAGTGTATCTGTCAACATATTGCTGTTGTAATACTAATCTCTTGTTTGAATTGCACGGTGCAGGCTACTGAGAGAAAACGCCAGACAGTTGTTTTTAGATGATATCTACAGAAACCGACGACCCCTTCAATTTGACGGTCGCAGGTGATGATTCTAGGGTTTTTTAGCTTGTGTGATGAGGATTTAGATTATTACTGGGCCGTATTAGAAATTATTATGAACTTCTTTAGGAAAGGGTGCTTACTTTTGCAGTCGCTAAATTTTTCCATATAGTTATATACTTTTGCAGGCGCTAATTTTTCTCATGCTTTATGGCTTACGTCATTTGCGAACATTGTAGGTAACATGTGAGCAATGGTACATTCAAACCAGGTTGTTTCTCAGGAGTTGACGAAAAGCAATAAAGCAGCTACTGAGCCGCCAGGTCTTCTGTCTAGGATATTTAGTCTGTCATGTCCTCTCGTCTATAGCTACATACTTTAAAGTAGTTCTGTTCATTAACTCATTTAAATCTTTTACTGCATTCAAATGGAGGGGGTTTCATTGAACTCACTGATTTGAAATCTCCAACCCCAAAAAACATGTTCTCGCTATTTTCTGAGTTTGTTAAGGTGGCACAATTGGAAGTTATCTTGTGTAGGTTTTCTCTTTGTGAAGCTTTTTAAACATGAAAAAATGTGAAATTAGTTAAAACAATTTTAATGGAGAAAAAAAACAACTATGCACTGCATGAAAGAGTCCTTGTAAGAGGTTCATCTTAATGTTTGCATATAAGATATGACATGAATGTGTGAGCCAGCGAGACACGAGCTCTATAAATTGATATGCCTTCATACTGTAGTTATTCTTAGTTTTTCGGACCACAATTTCATCAGGATGAATAGCAACAGTTGCATAGACATGCAAAAGTTATAGGAGAAGCAAAAACCCATCATTACTACACATTCTCATCTGACTCTTTGGTTAAATTATTCTAGGAGACATGACTTGGATAATTAAGACACTTCCAAAAAGATGCAAACTTTAAGACTTGAATATGTGGAAAAAAACAGATATCTTGAAAGCAACATGTGGCCAAAACACCCAATAAATTCACATTCATCCTTCATTCAATCTCATCTCATCCATCCACAACACAAAAAACAAAATGACACTTTTCGCGTCGTCCACAAAATCATCCCTTTACGTGCTTTTCTTTGCGCTTTTGTGCTTTTCCGCTCTTGCCCGTGAGTACTCAATTGTGGGGTACACCCCTGAGGATTTGACATGGGTCTCAAAACACGGAAAATGTTATGATATTCTTGAAGAGAAGCTACATAGGTTGGAGATCTTTAAGGACAACTTGAAGCATATTGATGAAACAAATAAGAAACTTAGCAACTACTGGCTTGGGCTTAATGAGTTTGCTGACTTGAGTCATGAAGAGTTCAAGAACATGTTCTTGGGGCTAAATAGGTGATGTTACTGAGAAGTGAGAGGAGTCTCTGAAGAGTTCAGCTTATCGAGATTTTGTGGAAGAGCTGCACTAAGGTCTCTGGATTGGAGAATGAAGGAGTGTTTGCACCCGTCAAGAACCAGGGTTCATGCGGTGAGTATAACCAATATTAAAGCTTATAAACAATATTGGAACTATCAAACTTACAATGGAGGGCCGTGGTAGAATTCACACAGGTGATAACTATAAATTAATGATGTTCAACTAAAGTTTAGCACATGTCAAATTGTGGAAATTCTGGCCACCACATATGTAGCTTAGACCTTCCTAATAGTGATAACTCATAAAATCCATATGTTCTTATGTCGATAATTCAAACAACCTTATACAGCTAGCTGCTGGCCTTTTAAAACGGTGGTTGCTGGTGGATGGAGGGTATAAACAAATTGTGACGGGAATTTACGAGTTGTCAGAGTAGGAATTGATTTATTGTTATACAAGCTTCAATAATGGTTGCAACGGAGGTTTGAGGACTATGCTTATATCATGAGTGAAGGCACTTGTGATGAAAAGAAGGTAAGCTCCAAATTTAGAAGCTTGATCCATATAACTAAACGAATATGAATCCATACTCTTACAAAGAAGAATTAGTCATGCAGTCTCAAAACATAACTTTTATAGTGAGGTCACGTACCAACTAGCTAGCAAGCTCATGCATCTATTTAAAGCTTGATATCGATATATTATTTCATTTGTTTAATGTGTCCAAGTCCATTATTATTTCTCTTCGACCAGGAATGTGTCGGTAAGGGAGACGAATCTAGTTGTTATCATGACAGTAAGGGAAGGAACAAGGGGTGTCCCGGGACCCCATAGGAATTTTGCGGCGTAGTGTTAAATTTTGTTAAATTTTGCGGCATAGTGTTAAATTTTGTTAAATTTTTACTAAGTGCACCTAGTCCCAAAATTTTGTGTTCCTCGTTTCCTTTAAATTTGTGTAAATGCACCTGGTCCAATTGTGTCCTGGTTCCGTCCCTGCATGACGTACCTCACAACAATGAAAATAGCTTCTTGAAAGCACTTGCAAATCAGCCTATTAGTGTGGCAATTGATGCTTCTGGCCGTGACTTCCAATTTTACAGCGGCGTAAGTCTCATGGTGTATTGTTTTTTTTTAAGCCACCCATGCATGCATGAAAGAACTCAAATTACATAAATAAACTTAAAGAGATATGTTGTACATGCAGGGTGTGTTTGATGGACACTGTGGAACTGATCTTGATGATGGAGTAGCAGCAGTCGGATACGGAACAAGCAAAGGGGACCTCTGTGGAATGATCCTGTGAAAGGAGAAAGGTTACATCAGGATGAGAGAATTTCTAGAATAGTGATGGAATTTGTTGGCTCTATAAGATGGCTTCTTATCATTACCAAGCCAAAGTGATTAATTACATCTAACTTGTCTTGTTCATTTAGTCTTTAAACAAGTCTAAACTGCCACATCAATAAAAAACTTCTTATTTCTTTCGAATGTGTATTTCTACAAAAGTATGTACTTGTGGCCCGGGCGACTTTCACACATTATTATAGAGGTTTATCGTGGACATGTTCAACGTGATAGAAATTGTAAACAAGATCAAAAATGTCATGTTAAGATCATGCAAGTTTCTTTAAATAGTTCTTAGTAATTGACTTGGCAGGGATAGATTTGATTGCTTGAAGTCGCGAAATGGATCCATAAGCTAGGGTCCTGGCAAGGGTCGTAAGGCCAAAGCTGTCACTAAAGGTAATAGTGCTTCATGAGGATTTTAACGACATTGAATTAATCTTCCTTAGTTTCCTTACAGTAATTACAGCCGGAGTGTGTGAGTGACGAATCACTGGCACATTAGTGTTTAGTCACTATCGAAAAAAATTTATGTCGTAACAGACGTTTTAGTTGATTAAATAAATCACACCAGATGGGCCTATAAGTTCTATTGGCCTTGATACCATTACCGCCGTTTTTATAACCTTTAGGTATGAGCATATACGCTGTATAGAGGTTCTAAGACTCGTCCCATCATTTTCTGAAAACTATACTTTTGACCAGTTTTCAAAACATGAAATTTAATATAATCTAACATTACATTATATTTGAAACATATTCAAAGTATATACATATTCGATCATTGTATCATTATACGACCCACTACGACAAAAGGTGAGTATTTTTTTGCTTATGCAAACACTCTTTTTATGACATCCATTGCAAAGTTCTACATTTGACATACTAAGTTTGTGAAAACCTTGACACAACCTCAAAAGTCTCTGGGCATAACTAGTGGTATCAAAAGGTGGATTAGAGAATGCTCGTTTCCAACCCAAGCATGTACCGCTAGCTATCAATAAGCCGCTTTTCTATTTAACCTTATGATACAATGTGTATCCCTAAAAACTTGATATGAAGAATCGTATAAAATAAGAGCTTAGTTGAGTTAACTGATAACATAATAATTGTAAGCATGTAGTATAATGACCATATTGCAGCTATGATTACAAGCTATAAAACATGTATTATAGGATTGCTTCATTTAAACATAAATTATGTTTTTTTGTTAACAAAGTGGAACATAAGTAAAACAACGTTAACTCTTCTGTCACAACCCGACTAAGGCGAAAACACGAGGCGTGATGTAGGATATAACACACGGTAACAACATAAAAACACTAAAATGCATAACAAATAAAGTGTCATGACGTCCTCCGAACACAAGTCGAACCTTGTGTCGTGACTAGTCAATTCACATCACATAGTCGAAATTATTACAACGCCAAACTCCCAAGGAGTATCATAAGTCTAAAATGATCCAAATATATAACAATAAATGAAACGTCATAAATGCAGTCTGTCAAGAAAGATCCACAAGGGATACTCTTAGGTCTGCTAAACGACTTCTATCCTGACTTCAACGAGCATTTGCTTCACCTAAAAATGATACTCGAAAGGTCAACATAAAGTTGGTGAGCTTGTAGGTTTAGAGAATAAACCCAGTTGCTGTGCCAGTGTTTGAGTAGGACAATTGTGCAATATAATAGCGAAGTACAAGCACTATACATAGCAATCCAATAGACATCATAGAAATCATAGCAATAAATCATACCGACCATTCATACATTTTTTTTCAAATGACTATTTTAACTATTCTAATATATATACAAGTATAAATCGTTTCAAAATCCGTTTCAAACATCCAAGATTATTAGTTTTTCGCTTATTGGGCCTTAAGGCCCAATATTAGTCCTTATCTTTAGGTTTTAAATCCAAATAATAGAACCAATATCAAAGTCCACCCTAATAAATAAGCCAAAAAGTACTAAAGTCAAATATGCCAAGTAAGGTAATAAGTCAACGGAAATGGCCGTTGTAACTAAACAAGCCATAAAGCCGCAAGCTTAATGGGACTCGTTTTTTGGACTATTGGTCAATGAGACCAACAACTAGTATTTTAGCCTGAATCAATGATTTTTATGAACTAAGATATGCATATTTAAATAAGTCAAAAAGTAAGCCAAAATGAAGGATCCCAAAAATAAGCCGAAGCCTATTGGGCCTTGGTGGGCCGTGGTATGTATAAGCCCGAACAAACACTTCCGTAAATATACAAAGTCCAAAATAAAATCAATAAGTTATAAGATACGCGAATAAGCACTTTTGGTATTAAAATAATAAACAAAAAGCCACGAAAGGTTAAGCCACTGATTTCTGCTATTGTTTTACCTCAAATGTCGCATCTTAAGTTATAGACCTTTGCGGGTATTTTATTAATTGTCGTAAGACAAGTACCCGTGCATTGAACGGGAATTTCTAGTGGCAGGACAATTAACGAAAGATATGACGATATTTGTTGGTTAGTATCTTGTGTAACATGAAAAATAAATATTAGAACGTAAAAGTGAAATATTCAAATATATTAGCTATAACTTGCAGAAGTCTTGTTTACTTTACTCATTAAACATATTAGCATACGAGCCTTTGTATTAGTAGGGTGTTTCGCATTGAGTTTTAAAGTGATTATAGAAATGTTACACTTTTCCCCCATTGTTACAATACGGAACCTTAATTTTGAGCAACGGCTAAAAAAACAATTTACTGCCATGGGTCCATATTTAATTTCACCAGTGACTCAAATACATGAAAAATAGTTATTATGCATTGGTGATAACCAATGTAAATACATTTTTTTCTTATTTGGAGGATATATAACCATTTTGAATATTATTTGTTGTAAATGATCAAAGTCTATTCAAAATATCTTGAGTTCATACTCACCAATTTAGAAATCATATTATCATACACATAAGTTTACTCTTCTCACACAGATATCTTAAATTAACCGAATACTATATTCGTACCAAATTAAATATCCAGTTTGACTTTGCACACAATTTAAGAAAGTGAGACTTTTGCATTACCAACCAACTAGCCTCAAGGCCCGCCCGATGGGCGGCTAGCTTTAAGAATTGTTAAAAATATAAAAGAAGTAATAGAATGGTTAATAGATATAACGTTAAATGATATAATATTTATATATTAAAATTTAAAGATAAAATGTCATTTGCAAAACATCCGCAAATGAACTAAAATAACATTCATGGTTTAAACAAAAAGTAGCTAAGAAACAAAAAACAAACTTACTAATATATCTATGTCGTTAAGTTATTTTCAGGGTATTATACTAACACAGAGTTGAGATCCCCAAACACCCATCATACTCTGAAGACTCAATGAACCCATCCCATCCATCCATCCTATTTTCATTCAACGGTTGAGATCAAATGACAAATCCCACTCACCATCCACATCAAGGGCAAAAACGTAACTATATAAGCCAAAATTTTACACACATTATTTTTTCCAAAAAAAACACAGACCGTTCTCTCCCAACCCACCCACCTTCTACCAGCGATCGAAACCTAAAAATTATAAAAATGACACAATTAACACATCGTTAATCGATCATAACATATCGTTAGTCGTTAATCGATCATAAGGAATTTAAACAAAATTGAAACCCTTAAAAATCAGCTACAAAAAATCACAAACGATTCGTGAAAATTGTAGCTGATTTAAACATTTTCTACAAGGTTCCAAGAAGCATTTGTTCCTGAGGTATTAATCATTTTATTTTTCATTCATTCATATGTTTTCTATACGTATTATTATGTGATTTTTTGTTTATTTAAAAAAAGGTATTATGTGGAAGGAAATGTAACAATGTTGAGTTAATTTTAGTCCATTATTGTTGACTGAATTGAAGGGCCTGGTGCTATGTTCATTTTGTTTTGTGAGTTTGTTTTCATGGGGTCTGTTTGTTTGTGTAGTCCCATGTCTTTATTTGTTTTTCTTAGTTTTGTGTGTAATGCCTGCTCTTGTGGGCTTGTTGCTTTTTTTCGGGTCTCAGCTCCGATAATCCTCTTGTTGTAATAGTTTACTCGTTGTTTTTTTCATATATTGTTCTTGTTGACTTTAAAAAAAACAATGTTGAGTTAATGGTCGAGACTGACTTAGCGATTCGCTTACATGCTTTTATTACAATTAGTTATTTGTCATACTTTTGGTGAAATGGTTAATAGGTCGCTACTTAATGCAAGTGCTACGTGTTGAACATTGTTGTGATTACTCTAATGTATATATGTATTTTGAAAATGTTGATAACCGATAATGTTGAGCTTATGTTCAGTGGCTAGTGGCCTGCTCATTATACCTGTGTTTATTGTTGTTAGTTTAAGTGCTAATGATATTCAAATTTAGTTAGTTTAGATATTGGGAAATGTATGTGGCTTTAAAATGAGGTCCGCTATTGATGGTAAAATTTGTTATTTATGGAATCTTCAATTAAATGATATATAGGTCGGAAACGGATATGAGTGGCATGCATTGAACATTGTTGTGATGATTTGTTTATGACCATATATGAGTTTCATATTTGCTGAGATTTGGGATTTCCGCGCAGAATTAAAACTGTGTATCTTTTAATCTTTATAATATATCATCGTTCATATACTATTAAGATGTGGACGTTTGCTTAGTTAGTTTCTCAATGGAGGCTCAACTGTTAATGAGATAGTTTAAATGAGGTTGAATATGGACTGACATATAGGTTTGTGTATCCTGTTTGGGTCAAGTTTCTTACCTCGGTTGTAATACTTTGTGGATGTAGGGGTTTCGAGTAGTGTGACCCCTATTACATTCCTTTTCAGACATGGGATTTATTGCAAGTTTGAAATATGTTATTGC
This sequence comes from Tanacetum coccineum, assembly GCA_026074375.1. Lineage (NCBI taxonomy): Eukaryota > Viridiplantae > Streptophyta > Magnoliopsida > Asterales > Asteraceae > Tanacetum > Tanacetum coccineum. Next base: position 15,750 of record BQNB010027211.1, on the reverse strand, counting down.
TCATAGGAAGTACTGTTGAATTTTTTGGAATGTTTTAAACTTTTAATGGTTTTGATCTTTTGTAGGGACTTTCAACATACATAAAATGATGCTCTCAACATAAGTACAAGTTTATAGTCATTTTGATTTTAAGTTTGTTTTGAAAAATCATTCGTGTGTATTTGTTTCACTAGGATCTTTTAAGTGCCGTATTACTGCGTCATCTACTTCGAGGCATTTACCGTTGGTCTGCTACTGACAACACAGCTCTTCTCTCATCGTACATATACAGCGTTGTTGTCATAATGTTCGATTTTCCTCACATCTGTTAGTGGTTTTTGATGGCGACATGACTTTAACTGGAATGCTTGGAGTGGTTTGTCATGTACACTTTTCTTTCATGTATGATGTTATGCGCCATTGTAGATTCATCTTTGTCTTTTAACATGGACATTTCCAAGGGAACAAAAATGCATGCATTTGGTTGGTATATTTTTGTGTATTATATCAACCAAGATAAATCACATGCAACTAATGTTAGTGTGGGAGTTAGTTTATGCACTTCTATTTTGAGTTGTGTTTGCATCTAAAAAAATTGATGACCTTTGCTCTGTTTTCTAATAAAACATGATTCTGAACAAAAATGACATGTGATTCTGTAACAGATTCTATTAGCTCATAAAGACCAACTTTATCCATCTGAGAGTAAAAAGAATTCTACAAAAGTTTCACAAATCAAGGGTCATGTTAGTTAATTTTAAGATGTGCTTCGAATCAATAATGTATAGGCAAGAAGCATATTGCAAAACTAGCGAGAATTGTTGTTGATGAACAAACGATGCATATTGATGCATGTGAACAAGCGACGAGAATTGATGCAGCTCAACAAGCGACCAAACCCTTCGTGAATATCATACTTTGTTTAGATTTGCATTTTTCATGTCATACTTTCTTTAGATTTGGTTTTTTCTTTATTAATGTTGCATCGATGAAAATGTGTTATGTGGATCTTAATTCAACTATATTTAATTGAATACATTTTGTTTCATGTTCTAGCAAATTTGGTATTTTTAACTGAATAAAAAAAATAAGTTGTAAACTTGTACAACTTTATACAAAAACATATCTGATTCATAACTAAATCACATGTGATTTGTTCTCAAATATGTGATTTGTTCTCAAATCACATTATACAAAAACATATGTGATTCATAACTAAATCATATGTGATTTGTTCTCAAATCACATGTGATTTTATTAAATCATATGTGATTTTCTCAAATCAAATGTGATTTTCTAAAATCACATGTGATTTGTTCACAAATTACATACTATGATTTGTTCACAAATTACATACTGTGATTTGAGACAAATCACATGTGATTTAAGAACAAATCACATGTGATTTGAGAACAAATCAGATTTGTAAACATCTCATACGTCTAAAACTTATCCATTTATACATTAGCAAAAAAAAAAATAAGAATTACAAATGTAAGTAATTAACAAAATAGGAGGTAAAAATCCTTTCTTACTTAGTATGAGATAATGATAATATTATCAGTTTTACAACCCATCATTAACTACGGATACTTACCATCTAGTTTCCCCAAAAGGACTACCATTCACTAATCCATTAGACCCTCATTAGTTTTTATCCACATCACTCACTCTTCACTGAATCGACCTCTTTTGATTTTGGTTTAACAGGAGTCTTGGGATTAGGCTTCAGATCGACAGTCTTCTTAGTTGCTTCCTTTCCAGCCTTTAAATTCAGTTTAAGCTTATGCCCAACAGGTTTATTTTTTACAGATCCACCTGCATCAAACCACAAGCTAAATGTTAATAAACCTAAAATGTCAATAAACGCAACAGAATAACAATATTCTACAACTTTAGCTACAACAAAACTATATATTTAATCTAATTTATCAACATTAATAACACATACTTGGTAATACCAATGAGTACTCAAGACATCAATAACACATACATATTAGCAACAATAAGAACACCAGACACCGTCTTAAACTGTGTATTCTTCTGATGGGTTAAATATCATCATTTCTGAGAAAAGAATTTCATTTAGGACAATTGTAAGTCAAGGGAGATTATGTGACAGGCCATGTATTACACGCAATTGACAGTCATTAAGATAGGTTACACTTTCAGCTAGATAAAATAGTTACGGAATAACGAGCTAAACTGGTGCATTTGTATATAAGACGACTAAATGGAAAACTACACATGATGGTGTTGTCTCTCTTTTTTGTCCACGTATGGCTCACAAATTGATACTCTTATAGAAGCTATGTTCAAACTTTCTTTGTTAAAATGGTTAGGTACTTGGGTTTTAAGTCACTTCAAGATGTAATGTTAAAATATAAGGCAGTACAATAGCGTATAAAATAGGTAATGGGAGCGCTAAGGTATCTTGAAAATAGTGTTCAGTAATCAGACTGCATTAGTATTGCTACCAAACTTGTGATTTGTTCTATTTTACCTTCTAACTTATCGACTTCCTTTTATTTCTTTTCCTATACCTTTAGCACTTAGCAATTCTTTTTTTCTAGCTAGCAAACCTTTTAGCATAACCAATGATAGGAGGTACCAGGTAGATTGTCACTTTAATTGTAATGTAAAATACTAACATGTTTTCAATTCAACTAGCTTTCATATTATACAACAAATGGAGAAAAACTAAATATTATGCAGTTGTTTAGTAGTTTCGCCCCTGCTTCTAGGCCAAATTAAAGGTCGCAAAGTCTTCTCATCATGGTAATGCGTATTTAGGTGGGATAATGACAAAGTTTTAGATACACGTTTGATTCAGTTGACCACGACAACACCTCATCATGATCGGCATATTCTCCTATGGGTGTTAAAATTGTCTTCAAAACACATTATGATGCATTATAATGCATCTAAGATTATAGAGATGCATCTAATTTAAGTCGGTGCATCTCGAATATGCGGTTATAGTTACTTCTTATCCTTCTTATTTTAAGAAAACTTCTCATTTGATCCTAACTATATATATATATATATATATATATATATACGGTTCCGTTGAGAATGTTTTTATTTTGAGAAGATTGAGAAATCTACGTTTGAGCAAATTGATTCATATTTTTTGATTTGATTCACAAGTAAACATCATTTAATAGTGAATCAAAGCTATAAATCACAAATTTGATTCACAAATCATTGCTAAAATCGAGTTATGGTAATGATTCCTTAAATTTGTATAGAAGATTCAATATTTTACTTATATTGCAAAAACGAGAGATTTTTTTAACATTGATTCGAATTTTTTTTACACATTTTGAATTATAATCACATTAAAATGAGTTTTACGCTTGAAAAACTTGAATCAAAGTTAAAAATCTATCATTTTTGAAAACCTTCTCAATCTTCTCAAAATAAAAACCTTCTCAATCGATCCGGATTATATATATATATATATATATATATATATCTTTTATATAATAAAAGAATTACATCATTTCGGAGTTTTCCATCAAATTGAATCATATGAATTTAAAAATTAGACCAATCAGAACGCTTGATTTTGCCACGTAGGCAAAATCGTGTGATCTGATTGGTCAATAAAAAGTCAAAATTAAATCGATTTGGTCAAAATTAAAAATTTGTGGTGGAGAAATATGACGAGAAAAAAAACACATAAAAATATATGTGTCAAATTTGTGAAGAAAAAAACTTGAAAAAAGTGGAGGTAATTAATAAAAATTTAGTGATTTTTAATTTTAAATAAATTATATGGAGTTAAGTGTAAATTTATAAATTTACATGTTTTATTATAACTTTAAAAAATAAACAAATAACCCCTTAAACTTTATACCCGTAGACTTTATATTTTAAAATATTACAAACGTAAACAATTTTTTACTTCCAAACAAAGATTTAACAGTATCTAATCACATCCCAAATCTACCCGAAGACTTTTTGATGGATTTTTCATTGTCGGTCTGAAATTATGTTGTACAACCAAATAGAAAAACACCGAAGCACATAAAATATCATAAATTAATAAAAAGGGTTTTCTAGCTATTCATTGATGTGTTTGGAAGAATTGCATTTTTTTTCTTTTTGTTTAATACGTACTAAAATTCTAACATTTAAATTTCTCAAAAAGTCTTTATTCCATTGACATGTATGTATGCCTATAAATCATATATAACAATCTAGGCTACTTATGACGGAAAAATGGGTAAAACTCTTTTTATATTTGTATATGTATTAAAGATATACAATAGGTAAATCTTTGTTTAACCAAAACATATTGTATGTACGAAACATAATACTTATTTGAGTTTTTTAGCTTTCTATATTCTATAAATATTGACGATTTTGATAACTCAACTTGATGCTTTTAAATTCAATTGCGAAGCTAAATTTTTACATGTTTTAACACAAAGTGTGACCATTAATCTTAAGTATAGCTGACTCAATAATGCAACTAGAATCATAAAACATATACAATATCAACTGCATACCCAACGGTAAGATAACCAGCCTTCCAAAGTGGAGGTCAATGGTTCGAATATAACGAGGAGAAAACTAATCCCCTTGTGGCCTCGAAGGTTCACATGAGCCGACTTCGGGCTACCTAAAAGAGTAGTTTTGTAGAGATTAGTCGGCTCACAATGTCGAGTTAGTTAACAGGTAAATCAAAAGAAAAAAAATTAGTAATTATCCTCAAGCTCATATAATATATATAAGATATGAATCTATTCTCTTCATATGATTTCGATAATACTCTATAACATAACTTATAAAACAAAATAAAAATAAAAATTATACATGTATTTAAAAAAACATAATGTCTAAACCCCGTGCGTGCACGAGCATTAAAACTAGTATACAAAACAACAAGTATATTCAATATATACTGTTTTTACACACAATCAATTGCTAAATAAAGTAATATAAAAGAAAAAATAAAAAAAAGTCAAAATTCATGTTTGCAACAAAACCATTTCTCAACTTTGGCCACATCTTAATATATGGATCGAAAGCGCCTGTAACGAAGAAAAAATATGCTCAGAAACTGAGACATCAAAGATCTTACTTGGCATGCATAACAGCAGAGAGGTAATGTTTTTATTTACTAGTTGGTAAGTACATCATTGCAATGTTCTAGTTTTAAATCTTGTATTAAGAAATGCTTTAGGATGACAACTTTTTAAGCTGTATAAATTAAGGTTGAGGTCTGAAATCTAAAACATATAGGCGGCATAAGCATTATATAGGCAATTAAAGTGCAACCTCGAATTATGGTATCAACTCCTATTATTTGTCCATCGGCTAGCTCCACGTCATACTTATTGTCTAATGCAGATGGGGCGATATCAATTAAGGAACTAAAGGCAGTCGACACAAAACTCCTATCGGCTTAACGATTGATACGGGAGCCTTAAGCGAAGATGTATTTCAGCCACACGATTGATACTGGTGCTGGCATGATTATTTGAAATCAAGAGAAGTAAAGAAGAATAAGACGCTAGAAGGTCGCGTTCCAAAATCATTTAAATTTCTCAAAAAGTCTTTATTCCATTGATATGTATGTATGCCTATAAATCATATATAACAACTAGGCCCAACTTTATATCTTAAAAAAATGTTGGTGATGGAAAAATAGGGTAAACCTCTTTTTATATTTGTATATGTATTAAAGATATACAATAGGTAAATCTTTGTTTGACCAAAACATATTGTATGTACGAAACATAATACTTACTTGAGTTTTTTTAACTTTCTATATTCTATAAATATTGACGATTTTGGAAGCATCAACTTGATGCTTTAAAATCCGATTGCGAAGCTAAATTTTTTACATGTTTTTAACTCAAAGTTTGACCAATAATCTTAAGTATAGCTGACCAATAATGCAACTAGAATCAGAAAACATATACAATAGCGACAGCATACACCAACGGTAAGATAACCAGCCTCAAGTGAAGTTAATGTTCGAATATAACCGGGAGAAAAACTAATCCCTGTGGCACTCGAAGGTTCACAGAGCCGACTTCGGGCTACCTAAAAGAGTAGTTTTGTAGAGATTAGTCGGCTCACAATGTCGAGTTAGTTAACAGGTAAATCAAAAGAAAAAAAATTAGTAATTATTCTCAAGCTCATATATATATATATATATAGGGGCGTGTTATATTGAGAACCAATTTTAAGCGCAGAACTCTACAGAACTCTTTTCAACCAATCGTAATTTAGTAAATATTAAATGTTTTCATTTAATTGAAAAGGGTATATTAGTCAATCACATTTTTATGCCAATACAAATTAATGACTAATAAATGTCTTGACTTTTAATGAATGTTGACCGTTGACTTTATTTATACATGGCTAATATTTTTTACTTTTTTCTATTTTTTAAATAAAAAACGTTTTTTAAATCACTTATTTTTCGAAATTTAAAAAAAAAATGTTTTTTACATTTTTTTTAATTAAAAATGTTTTTTTATTAATTCCTAAAATTTACGAATGAAAAAATAATACTTTTTTTTCTTCTTTTGCATTTTTAGCCAGTACATATGTTTTAAAATCAATAAAAAATTTACTATTATTAATAGTAAAACACAATTTCACTTTTTTGAATTTTTTATTTTAAAAAACGTTTTTAAAATCATTTAATTTTTCACATTATTTTTTATTTTATATTTGTCTTTTAACAAAGATGTTTAAAAAAATTATTTTATATTTGTCTTTTAACATACATGTTTTCACAAAAATGCATATATGTTTTTTTTAAACTTTACATATGTTTCTTGCGTACAATTGTGTAGTCATAACTTATTCTACTAAAAATGTTAATTACACATATGTTTCTGATGTACATTTTTTAATATTTTAAACTTATAACTAAAAACATAACCATGTACATGTAACCTCTAAATTTATAACAAACCAAAACATAAATAATATACACAAAATTTGATACAAAATGAAATACAATTCAAATATATTGTCATTCAAAAAAATATATGTGCACTCTTCCACGAACATACTGCACGCTTCACTTTCTCATCAAATTTATTAGAACACACGAGATCCTTCCAAAACACATAAAGCACCCTTCAAGACCATATGTGTACTCTTCCACGAAACATACGTTGTACTTCACTTTTTAATCAAATTTTATTAGAACAATACGAGTATCACCTATATTTATTTTAACACAATAGAGTTTGGACGATTTGTCCATATTTACAGGTATTTAATCTTCATTTGACACTCTCATGGGTTTTCATAGTACGTGTATCATTCTGCCTTGTGTCTTTACGTCTTTAGCTATGACCAACTTCTCTCTAAAATTATGTACGAGTTTAAGACACATGAGCATTCTTTATAATAGTCAGGGTTCACATGTTTTATCAAATATGTTCAATACCTTTAAATTACAAACAATAGTCATTTTCTTTATTGTAAACAACTAAATACACATATGATAACATTCTAAACACATATGCAACAATCCAAACATGTATGTACAATTAAAAACATATATGTACAATTAAAAACATATATGCACACGTCTTTTCTTGAATGTATGCGGACATTAAAACATACATGCAAACCACTTTTGCAAATCCTAGCGAATGAACGAGTCAGCATCACACAATAAAGTTAAAAGATAATTTACAAACAAAGAAAAGCCATGAGATAAATAAAACTAATCAGTAGCACTTGTAAGTAACCAAACTACTCACTATCATCACGCTACTAAAAATAATTGATTACGCTCATCAGTATTCCAATCATAACTGCTAATAAACCAACTAAATCACAGTGAAACTCACAAAGATTTTAAATTTTATTTCCAAAAATAAAATGGGGCACGAATAATGAAGCCCATAACTGATCCATCAAATCTTTACCTTCTTATGTGGTGTAGATGATTACTTATTTTTTATATGCTTGTTTTGAAAGGTTAGACTAAAAAATCAATTACAAAACATTGATGCATATCATCATATGAGATAATCATCAAGGATTTCTGAACCCATCGATGATTTTCATCAAGGATAAATAAAAAAACAGAAAATACAAAAAATAATATAAAGATACATACCTTATCATCATATGAGATAATCAGATATATTTAGATCGATGAGATGGGGGCAAGAATAAAATGATCTCCATTGTGTATGCTTTGAATCTTCAATAAGTGAATTCTTTAATTGTGATGGAAATACGTCTGTAAAAGCACCAATTGAAAAAATATAGACGCCATTATCATGGACGTGATCAATATCTTCAAAATTAGCTTTAAACACAATAATATTACCAATCTTTATCTAACTCTTCATTTACATCTACAAAAAAGCATAACAATTCCTCAAGAACGAGTTATATCCCTTATACATATAGAACACCTATAATAAGGTACCAAGTTCAAGAACAAGTTATATCCCTCATATAAATTAATCCCTTAGCAATCATTTCTTCAACCAAGTACAAAGAGATTTTTTGTCAAACAAAAATCAACGAACTACAAAAAAATAATAAATATCAACCAACTACAAAAAATTAACGATTAATTAAATTGTTAGTCAAATAAAAATCAACCAACTACAAAATAATAATATATAAACTAACTAAAAAAAGTTTCAAATCTTTAAAACCTATCATTATTCCGGTACCTATTAATTTAATCAAACCAAATTCGAATGCCTCGCCTATAACCATAGTTTGGATGCGTTATACACTATAACATGAACCATGCCCTTAAAAGAGCGATGAAAAGGGTCCGGAAATAACGATAAAATGGTGATGAAAAGGATGCGTAAATCACTAATTTTTTCAATGGAGGAACAGAGAATGGAGTAGTAGGTTGGCGTGTGGACATGGATGATTGTGGAAAAGCAATATTAAATTAAGAAATTAAATTGGATGAGTGAAAATAGGGAATTTAATGTAGATTAAAAAAAAGATCAGGTTTGACTTTGAATAAGTTGTGTTGTATTTTAATCATTTGACTTTTATAAAACCTATTGATTTTTGATTGCTTAATACAAGGAACATTTAATGTAAATGGTTAAAATAAAATTCCTTTATTGCCCTTTAATCAATTATTTAATGTAATATGAAATTATAATTAATTACAATTATGCCACAAGCTTTAATAATCATTGATCAAAAAAATAAAGGGCCCAGATTGATTTAAAATGGTTCTGTAAAGTTCTGCACCTTAAATGAGTTCTCAATATAGCACTTCACTATATATATATATATATATATATATATATATATATATATATAAGATATGAATCTATTCTCGTCATATGATTTCGATAATACTCTATAACATGTCTAAACCCCGTGCGTGCACGGACATTAAAACTAGTATACAAAACAACAAGTATATTCAATATATACTGTTTTTACACACAATCAATTGCAAAATAAAGTAATATAAAAGAAAAAATCAAAAAACTACGAGAAACCGTAATTTGAACAGATGATGAATCGACCTTTGATGTATCCTTACTCGCTGCAATTTCTTCACTTGTATCCATTTTTCATAAGATTTGTGAGTGATTCAACTTAGAGTTTGATTGATTGAAGTTAGGTGTGAGTTATAAGTAAATCGTGGATGACAAAAGACCATGTAGCCCTTGACACTAAATGAGAAATAGATGTATTTTATTTATTAAATAATTTGTAATTATCTAAGCCATCGGATGAGATGTAAAGAAGGGGAGATTGTAAGAAAGGTTTTAAGATATAATTTGTGGCTTGCATTTTCATACAAGATACCCATATATAGGAGATAGGATATTCTAGAATCCATATTAAATGAATTTGACTAACATAAATGACTTGACTAATAACTTTGACTATAATAAATTACTTTGACTAGAAACTTTGACAATCATAAATTACATTGACTAACAGAGATGGGTTCATTAGGTCTTTGATAAAAATGGGGTCTATGTTGAACTTTTACCTACTAACACAAGATTTAGTCTAATACAATCTAGGCCCCGACATGGTTGGTGATACGCATTTTCCAACCAAGATGATATATCGAAACAGAATTGAATTACTTCTTGAGTGTTGGTCTTCTTGAATGTTAGAATAGTCTTGTCTTGTTTGAGGTTTCGGTCTTCTCCGCTGAACCTGATGAAGGCAAGCACTATAATATAAAAGCTTACACAAATAAGGACGACCCACCAGAGGAGGTTTGGAGAGAAGAATGGCACCAATGTTATGGAGAGAGATACAAGAATGATAAGAAGTAAGGCCCAGTTGATGGGATAAGTGTTGAAGTGCTTTTCTTGGTGATATGCGCATGCGAACTTCCATATAAGGGAATATACATATAGAACCATCAAAAATTATACATAAGGGTGTATAATAGAGATCCTCCCCCAAGGGAGCAAATACAAGAGCCCCAAAAGAGAAAGGTAAAACGATTTCGGAAAAGCTGCCTGTGGTTTTCAGAATGGTGTAATGGATGTCATTGATCCAACTTGGCAACAACAAGCTTGCAAGAATCAAAATCCCTGATGATAGCCGTAGATCCTGAGACAATGATCAGGATCGTAAAAACCCCACCATGATCTTTAACAAGCAAGGGTGGAATAGCTCCTAATAGAAATGTGATAATACCCACCACGTGCACGGCTAACAAAAACGAAAAGTAAGCAAAAGACCTGAAACACACAAAAAAGCAACTTAGGGTTTTGAATTGAAACCAAAGTCTAATAATCGACAAAGTATAATAGAAACCAAAAATAAAATGTAAAAAAGGGATGATTAATTATAAACATGCTGCTGCATATTACTAATCAAATCTAGTTGATTCAAGCGGTTTTAACCAAATAGAAAAAGATGAATTAAGCTTACTGTGGATTGGCATGTTCTTTTCCGCTTCTAATTGATTGTGTGCTATTTGATAAACATTCGGACTCCATGAGAGATTTGTGAGTTTAGGCTTGTGAAGATAGAGGCGTATTCTAGGGTTATGACTTTAGAAGATATTGTTAAATTGAATGAATCGATGTCTGTATTATTTCATAATCTGGTCCTTATATAGATTACAAGGATTATTCTAGAGACGGGCTTGAGCCCGATAATAATAATACGGGCTCTAACAGATATTTGTATAAATTGACCCTGTGGTTTGTAAAAATTACAACTGTTACCGTGGGCATCTGCCTTATTTGAGTTTTTACCACCCTTAATTAGAAAACAGGTATATTTGCATTACGTATCCGCACATGGAAATATTTCTCTTTTAAACTTTATCTCTAGTTATCTACTATTATTGTATCTTCAACATATGCTGTAAATACTAATCTCTTGTTTGGAATTGCACGGTGCAGGCTGCTGAGAGAAAACGCCAGACAGTTGTTTTTAGATGATATCTACAGAAACCCAGGACCCCTTCAATTTGACGGTCCAGGAGCTGATTCTCGGGTTTTGAGCTTGTGTGTTGAGGATTTAGATTATATGGGCCGTATTAAGAAATTGAATGAATATCTTGAGAAGGTGCTTACCTTACAAATCACGATAATTTTACCTTCACTATAGTTATATACTTTTGCAGGCGCTAATTTTTCTCATGCTTTATGGCTTACGTCATTGCACATTTTAGGTACGAGCAATGGTCAAACCAGGTTGTTCTCAGGATGTTGCGAAAGCAGCTCTGAGCGCCATGTCTTCTGTCACGGATATTCTGTCTGTCATGTCCTCACCGTCTAATAGCACTACTTAAAGTAGTTCAGTTCAATTAACGCATTCTAATCTTTTACTGCATTCAAATGTCGAGGGATTCATTGACTCACTGTATTGAAACTCCCAAAAACATGTTCCGCTATTTTCTGAGTTTGTTAAGGTGGCACAATTGGAAGTTATCTTGTGTAGGTTTTCTTTGTGAAGCTTCAAACATGAAAAAAATGTGACATTAGTAAAACAATTTAATGGAAAAACAACTATGCGCTGCATGAAAGAGTCCTTGTAAGAGGTTCATCTTAATGTTTCCATATAAGATATGACATGAATGTGTGAGCCAGCAAGACACGAGCTCTATAAATTGATATGCCTTCATGCTGTAGTTATTCTCAGTTTTTCGGACCACAATTTCATCAGGTTGGAGATCTTTAAGGACAACTTGAAGCATATTGATGAAACAAATAAGAAACTTAGCAACTACTGGCTTGGGCTTAATGAGTTTGCTGACTTGGGTCATGAAGAGTTCAAGAACATATTCTTGGGGCTAAAAGGTGAGTTACCTGAGAAGAGAGAGGAGTTGTCTGAAGAGTTCACTTATCGAAATTTTGTGGATCTGCCTAAGTGGATTGGAGAAAGAAAGGAGCTGTTGCACCCGTCTAGAACCAGGGTTCACACGGTGAGTATAACCAATATTAAAGCTTATAAACAATATTGGAACTATTAAACTTACAACGGAGGGCCGTGGCAGAATTCACACATGTGATAACTATAAATTAATGATGTTCAACTAAAGTTTTAGCACATGTACAAATATTGGAGAATTCAGCACCACATATGCTAGCTAGACCTTCCTAATAAGTGATAACTATAATATCCATATGTTCTTATGGTCCATAAATTCTAACAACCTATACAGGTAGCTGCTGGGCATTTTCAACGGTGGCTGCAGTGGAGGGTATAAACCAAATTGTGACGGGAAATTTTACAGAGTTGTCGGAGCAGGAATTGATCGATTGTGATACAAGCTTTAATAACGGTTGCAATGGAGGTTTGAGGACTATGCTTTCTCTTTTATGGTCAAAAATGGTTGTCTTCATAAGGAAGAGAGTATCCTTATATCATGAGTGAAGGCACTTGTGATGAAAAGAAGGTAATTGAGCTCCAAATTTAGAAGCTAGATCGATATAACTAAACGAATATGAATTAGTCATGCAGTCTCAAAACATAACTTATATAGTGAGGTCACGTACCAGCTAGCTAGCTAGCTCATGCTTCTATTAACGTGTCCAGGTCCATTATTATTTCTCTTCAACCAGGATGTTTCGGAAAGGGTGACGATCAGTGGTTATCATGACGTACCTCGAACAATGAAAATAGCTTCTTGAAAGCACTTGCAAATCAGCCTATTAGTGTGGCAATTGATGCTTCTGGCCGTGACTTCCAATTTTACAGCGGCGTAAGTCTCATGATGATCTGTTTAGTTTAATCACCCATGCATGCATGAATGAACTCAAATTACATAAATAAACTTAAAGAGATATGTTGTACATGCAGGGTGTGTTTGATGGACACTGTGGAACTGATCTTGATGATGGAGTAGCAGTAGTCGGATACGGAACAAGCAAAGGAGTCGACTACGTTACAGTAAGGAACTGTTGGGGACCAAAATGGGGCGAGAAAGGTTACATCAGGATGAGAGAAATACTGGTAAAAGTGAAGGAATTTGTGGCCTCTATAAGATGGCTTCTTATCCTACCAAGCAAAAGTGATTAATTACGTCTAACTTGTCTTGTTCTATGTAATTTCATCCTTATTCCTTGTTCGTTTAGTCTTAAACAAGTCAAAACTGCCACGTCAATAAAATACCTTCTTATTTCTTTCGAATGTGAATTTCTGCAAAGTATGTACTTGCCCCGGCTTTCACACTATATATAGCGGTTTGTCGTCGAATGTTCAACGTAGAATTGTAAAACAATATCAAAAATGTCATGTAAGATCATGCAAGTTTCATTAAATAGATCTTAGAAATTGCTGGCAGGAAGATTTGATTGCTAGAAGTCACGAATGGAACGGGCCGTAAGGCCAAGCTGTCACTACTAGGAAATAGGGCTTCACTGACGGATTTTCCGACTTGACTAAATCTCTTAGTAATTGCTTACAGAATTACAGCCGGAGTGTGTTAGTGACGAATCAATGGCACATTAGTGATAGATCACTATCGAAAAAAACTTATGTCGTTAACAAACGTTTAGTTTGATTAAAAAAATACACCAGATGGCCTATACGTTCTATAGGCCGATACCATACGCCGTATAGCCGTATAGGTATGAGCATATACGCCGTATAGAGGTTCTAAGACTCGACCCGTCATTTTCTGAAAACTACACTTTTGACCCGTTTTCGAAACATGAAATTTAATATAATCTAAACTTAGAACATATTCAAAGTAATACATAATTCATCATTGTATCATATAAAGACCCACTACGACCAAAAGTGAGTATTTTTTAGCTTATGCCAAACACTCCTTTTTCTGCACATCCATTGCAAGTTCTACATTTGACATACTATGTTTGTGAAAAACCTTGACACAACATCAAAAGACACATGGGCGTAACTAGTGGTATCAAAAGGAGGATTAGAGAATGCTCGTTACCAACCCAAGCATCACCGCTAGCTATCACATAAGCCCTTTTCCTTTAACCTTATGATCACCACTTGTCTCACCTAAAAACATGATATGAAGCAACGTAAACTAAATGCTTAGTGAGTAAATGAAAACGTAATAATTGTAAGCATGTAGTATAATGACCATATTGCAGCTATGATTACAAGCTATAAAACATGTATTATAGGATTGCTTCATTTAAACATAAATTATGTTTTTTTTAACAAAGTGGAACATAAGTAAAACAACATTAACTCTTCTGTCACAACCCGACTATGGCGAAAACACGAGGCGTGATGGAGGATTGATCGTCATAACACATGGTAACAACATAAAAACACTAAAATGCATACCAAATAAAGTGTCACGACGTCCTCCGAACACAAGTCGAACCTTGTGCCGTGACTAGTCAATTCACATCACATAGTCGAAATTATTACAACGCCAAACTCCCAAGGAGTATCATAAGTCTAAAATGATCCAAATACATAACCATAAATGAAATGTCGTAAATGCAGTCTGTCAAGAAAGATCCACAAGGGATACTCTTAGGTCTGCTAAACGACTTCTATCCTAACTTCAACGAGCATTTGCTTCACCTAAAAATGATACTCGAAAGGTCAACATAAAGTTAGTGAGCTCCAGTGTTTGAGTAGGACAATTGTGCAATATATTAGCGAAGTGCAAGCACTATACATAGCAATCCAATAGAAATCATAGAAATCATAGCAATTAGATCATACCGACCATTCATACATTTTTTTTCAAACGACTATTTTAACTATTCTAATATATATACAAGTATAAATCGTTTCAAAATCCGTTTCAAACGTCCAAGATGATTAGTTTTTCGCTTATCGGGCCGTAAGGCCCAATATTAGTCCAAAACCCTTATCTTTTGGTTTTAAATCCAAAATAGGCCCAATATCAAAAGTCCAATAATAAAATAAGCCAAAAATTACTAAAGTCAAATAAGCAAATTGGTAAGTCAATGAAATAGGCCGTGTAACCAAACAAGCCATAAGCCGCAAGCTTAATGGAATCGTTTTGGACTATTCGGCCCAATGACCACAACTAGCTATTTTAGCCTCTTAAACCAATATTTTTCGACTAAGATAAGCACTATAAATAAGTCGAAAAGTAAGCCAAAATGAAGGATCCCAAAAATAAGCCGAAGCCTATTGGGCCTTGGTGGGCCGTGGTATGTATAAGCCCGAACAAACACTTCCGTAAATATACAAAGTCCAAAATAAAATCAATAAGTTATAAGATACGCGAATAATCATTTTTGGTATTAAAATAATAAACAAAAAGCCACGAAAGTAAGCCAAGGCTCAAGAGCCCAAATCTAAGTCACTGATTTTGCTATTGTTTAACAATCAAATGTG
>BQNB010027210.1:19506-57841 GCA_026074375.1 Tanacetum coccineum | reverse complement strand
TTTGCATTTAAATAACAAGAGTGTATTATACTCATACTTATCTCTACTACTTTATAAAGCATTTAGCCAATTTCTAAAATTAGATGTACTTAAAATTTTAAGTAAAAAAGATTACTATAAAAAGAAGTCTTAAGTAGTGCAAATCATTATGCACGTTGTACAATCTTTTTATGCAACCAATAAAATTCTGCCAAACAATTTAACACTCTCTTTAAAAGCCAATAAAAAAGTTGTTACATTCCAAGTTACAAAACATAATGTATAATCTTTTTATGCAAGCAATAAAATGCTGCGAAACAATATAACACCCTTTTTAAAACCCATTAAAAATGTTGTTACATTTTATCACTATAAACATAACTACAATCCATTTCACACACCACACAAAGACACAACAAAAAAATACTCACTATTCTCTCATCTCATAAAAACTATCATCCACCACCCCACCTCATTACGCCGGCCCTACCACCGGACGTCACTACCACGCCGGATGTCACCACCACGCCGGACGCTACCAGCCGCTGTTTGCCGCCGGACGCCATCAGCCGCTGTTTGCCGCCGAATTCCGGCGCCGTCTCTGCCGATCTCTCGCCGGAATGACCGGCTGCCACCTGCTCTCCCCTACTTTAGCTTGATCACCATCTGCTGCTAGCCGCTGCTACCTTATCAACATGATGCACATGATTGTATCTCTTTCTTTTTTTCCATGGCTCGATGTTCTTTGGTGAGTTTTTCTCCACTTTTTCGTCTTCTCCTTTTTGATCTATAAAACCAAAGTAACATCTCTCCAACCTTAAGACTTGTAACAACTAAAAAAAGTAACAACTCTCCAATATTCCTATAACCATGCCTTAATAATGCAAAATCTTACCATATCCTTAACAAAATGCCACTATAAAAACATGTCACACGTAATAGGTACAATTTGTACTACTTTATAAAGCGTTTAGCCAATCTATTTTTAGAAGTCTTAAAAAGTTAAGTAAAAAATATTAGTTTATTAGGAAATATGTAAAAACTATTAGAAAATGTACATCATACACATTTAAAAGCCTTTAAAATCCTTTAATAGCCAAAACTTGTAACACCCCAAAACATGTAACAACCAATTAAATGATAAAGCTGTAACGGCCCATATACGTTTTTTAATTCTGTCAACTTGTAACTGCTATCATTGATATTGTTATCAATTCAATCAAATTGTAACTGCTGCATTCATGTGGTCCATTTGTAACGGTCCATTAAACATCATTTAAGTGTAAACTATAAACTCAAATACGAGTATAAAAACCTAACACACTAACAAAATTCATTATACCATTTTCATCATTTAATTTATCTCTCTTAAAAACACAAACACCTTTCTCTTTTTTATAAAGCATTTAGCCCATCTATTTTTAGAACTCTTAAAAAATAAGTAAAAAAGATTATTTTATTGGTATAGTTCGTGCCTCCGGACCTTTGCCAACATACATGTGCTGTCAGCCGCTATCGCCGCCATTTTCTCCGCCGTTTGCAAAGCTAATGATCATGGCTTTGGAGGAATACGGATACCAAAGCAGAAGAGGAATACGAGTACCAAATAAATGGAGGTCTTCTTATTCCGGTGATGTCATTTTTTCTAAAAAAAAAGAGATTAAGGTTTTTGGTAGATGAAATGAAGAGGGTTTTAAGATGTATGATTTGATGAATTTTTTTTTTTGTTTAAAAATGTTTGATGACATCATGGTTAATTGTTGCAAGGATGATTTGAAGAAATGTTAAGGGCTTACATCGTTGATGTCAATTGCTAAGGTTTGATGGATTTAGATTTTTTTAGGGATAGAGTCTGATAAATTAATGATTGATCTACAAAGCATCCGTGATCCTGTATCTATTAAGTTTTGATGAAGTGGCTGAGATTTTTAGTTAGTTTTTTCTCATCATGTTATGTTAGTGATTTGGTGATTGTAGTTTTGAATTGATGATCGATGATGATAACCCATTTGGGTTTTATTTTGTCCAATTGTTAGAATTTTAATATTTGATTTGTGATTATTGGGGTGTCTAGAATTGTTCAATTTACTTAACTACTAGATTACGTTTGGAGGTGAGGGATGGGTGGGGGGGAGGGGGGGGGTTGGGTGTCTATAGTAATTTTCTTTTTTTTCTTTTTATTAATAATTATTGAATTTGTACAAGTTTATCATTTTCAAATCATAAAAAAAATAAGCAATATCATTAAAAACGTGTAACAGCTTAAACCATCATTGTAACGGACTCCAATAATTATTAAAAACGTGTAACTGTTTATAATCATTACTATCAATAATGATTATTAAAAATGTGTAACCCCATCCATAATATAAATCCACACAAACCATTTCATATCTCCAACACACAAATGTTTTTTGTTACAGCAAAAATAGTCTCTCATATTCCCTCGCATTACCACTCCTCAACTCTTACTGCTACTTACTGCGGAGATTCTTTATTTTTTCGTTAGAAAAACGCTTAGCCGGATAACATTTACTCGCCTCAAAATATAGTCACAGAGTACCCGTCGCCGTATTGCGCGGGTACCCGGCTAGTATAATAACATCTACAATAACTTCACTCATCAAGCACCTCACATCCAATATTGTTTAACGGTCGCAAAAACCATAAAGTTCTACAACCAAATTGTTTCAGAAAAATAAGTGCAACACCCATCCGCCCTAAACATTTTTCCTTCGATCATAGCTCAATGTAAGAAAACAACATCTCTGATACCATCCTCGATAAAAACCTTCGAATAGCAAGTTTCTTGATTCCTTGAATGTTTATATGTTATAACCAGGAGCTTTTCATAGTGGTTTTGGTCAGGATTTACAGAGCGGGGTTTGAATTAATGACGGTATTTTTAAAACTTGAGTTCGCGAGCGATTTTATAAGAAATCTTGGTCCGTGGCTCCTTTGGATATGCATTTTTAATTCCGTGACATCCTTTTTTCTTCTTATATTTGTTTTCCTTCCTGGTTCCTAATGTCAAACATGTCATTTTCAGTTGGATTAATGATTTACTAACAAACAACAAAGAAGTTAAAAAAAATTGTTAACTAGGCCACCATCCGGTACATTAAACAATTATACTAGCGAAATTTTACCCATAAATTAATTCACAAAATGTATGAAAAACATACAAAAAATATTTAGCATAGCAATTTTGAAATATAGTGTCTTATATAGTAGAGTTTATGAATGAATTATCAGAAATTATTAGTGTTGTGATTATATACAAAAAGTTCCATCTTTCTTCTTAGAAACTACAAAGTTGTCATGCATATTTTTAATTTTTTGTAAAAACATTGTAAAGGCAATTATTTCATTAAGTTAACATTGTTTGTGTTTTTATATAAGTTTTTTTAGTTTTAACCAAAAACATTTTTACTTTATATGTAGTAGAGATTAACAAAATCATCTTATATTATAAAAGATTCAGTCCCCATCATTGATTGGGGAGTCTTAAAGATAGGACTGAATCATTATCATCCAAGTGAATATCATTGCAGCAACTCAAATTAAGCGAAAATTTTCGCAGTAACCATTCGGGATGCGTGTTGTCTAGTTTTGACACTGACAATTTTTTTTTTCAAAATACCCATGTAAATCGCGTGCCCCCCCCCCCCCCCCCCCCCCTCCCCCCTCTATCTACATATGCACACATGTCCTCCTTATTTGTGGTTCGTTGATTATTAAAAAATATATATATATATATATATATATATATGTTGATATATATAATGTATATTGCGTTACCCCCCCCCCCCCCCCCCCCCCCGCGATATACTTTTTTTTAAGTCTTGTAAGTTATAAATTAAAAAAAAACCCTAATTGTATTTGTAAGTTTTTTTTTTGTTTGGATTTTAGCATGTAAATCGCGTCCCATGTGAAGCTATACACTTTTTTTAGTAAGGTATAAATTTAGAGTTTAGGGTATACCATATTTTGCTTATTGAAATTCAAGATCTCGGGCATTTTTGCGTACGTATTTGGATACTCAAATTTTTTATTTAAAATAGTTTATTTGGTTATCTGTGTAGTCTTTGATGAGCTCTACTTAATGAATAAAGATTTACTAAAATTACTTTTAATATGCATAAGATACGATGGTGCAAAATGTGTCAGTTGTTCATTTTCTTAAAAAATATAAGACCAATATTTTATTACGCAATTATAAAAGTTGATAGAAAGTAAGAATTGAAAGCATAAAAGTTAAAAGGTAGTCTTTAAAAAGCATTACAACATGAAAATTCACAAATCTCAAGTGTATTAACATGTCCAACCTTATATTATAACGATATGAAAACATAAAACCAACAACACACAACGACATACATGGTTAGCAAACTGGTGTTAAGCAATAATGCTTTTACATGTCTCTGTAGTTCGCCATCAATTGACGTTTTTCTTCCATGCTCCTTAGAAACTCATCCCTGACGCTTTTCAAATATACACATTTTTTCATGTCCCGCAACCAGTCATGCATCTAGGGCTTACATTCTAAGTCGACATAGTGCGTGATCTTGCAAAAACATAGATTGTTTATTTCAACCCTCGATCCTGTAAACCTATCACAAAGCGATGCATCACAAGGCTATAATTTTGTTCCTCCAAAATAGCTTTCTTACATCAATTGCTCTTGTAGTTTCATAATACATTTAACCTAAACGTTTTCTGGTTTGTAGCCATGGTAGAAAATGAAAAGATAAAATTAATAAGTTGTGTGAAGGATAAAAATGTTTGTGAGTAAGAGTGCTTAAAATATGTGTATATTTATAGTCAATTACTTGACAGATACTTTAGTAAATCGCGTGTAATTTGAAGTGATAGACAGCATTATCATTGAGTTGTCTTGTATGTTACAGTTAAAAATTTTGTGTTGTCAAATCACGTGAAATGTGCAGTGATAGACATCATGTTGATTGAGTACTTTTTTTGATGCATTATGAATATAAAGTAATTGATTCATATAATATATTGAAAAAACTTATACATAGCAATTAAACCACATACAATCTATTTGATTGGCAACCTTATTTAACATAACTGGAAACAAAACAACAACAAACAACAGGAACACACATGGTTGGCCTTGTGGTACTTAGCAACAAGATTTTATAATCTATATTGCCATGTAATTGTTAACGAAGTTTTGCTTTGCAGAAATGCTCCTTAACAATTGTTGTCTTGTTCGTATAAGATGTTTGTGTACGAAAATCTGCCTTTAATTGTCAAAAGTAAAGCAAAGTAAATCCTTAGGTATTACGGCTTGTTGTATGCAGGAGGTTTGAAACCATGTTATTTGTAATCGAACGGATATGCATTTTCCTCTGTATAACGTTTAAAGTTGCACAACAATTGATGTGCGAGTGTTTCCTCAGCTGAATATCTTTGTAGTTTAGAAACAATTGTCTGACGTGCTCATATTTCCTATAAAGCCATGTAGTAATGTTAGTTAGAGACAATAATTGATGTGAAAGTGTGAGATAGGTTTTCTGTTTTAGATGATAGCATAGTTGATATAGGGGCAATAGCATGTGATGTCTGTGTCATGAGACTGAAATAGTCAAAAAACACTGTCATTCACTTGATTTAATTAAGAAAGAGAGGAACAAAAAGTGTACATTGAAAAGACATTGTTAATACATATTGAGTTACATGAATATTATTATAAATGATTCTTCAAATGTTGTTTGTCTGAACTTGTTTTTATTTTTCCGTTCTCATGTTTATGATAGCAGCTAGTGATACCATCTTGTTGTTTTTTAAGATCTTCTGAAAATGATACCTCTGAATGATTTCTTCCTTTGGATCTATTATTGTGAATCAAGCATAGTATCATAGATCTAACTTTGGACATGATACCTTGGTTTCCTCGTATTCAATGTGTTCTTGTTCCGCCCATTCAACCATTTGGTCGGAAGTGTAATCATTTTGTGTTTCCTGCCTTATAATGCCTTCATTTTCACTTGAATAGTCAGTTATTTACAATGGTTCATGATTGCATTTTCTGCCAAGCTAGCATTTGGGAAAAAATTAATTGGTGTATAACAAAATTGAACCATTGTCCAGATGTAGATTTCTAATTTGGTATTTTGCGCTGAACATATATCAAACATGACATGCATATCATAGTTGTTTCTAAGTTAAACGGTTACTGAAAATCCATTGTGTGGTATTTTTATAATAAAGAGCATGAATGTTTGTACCCAAAATATTTATCAATATTGTTTCAGATCTGCTAGTTTTCATTCTTGAATGTTATGTTGAATGTTTCCACAACCGGAGTTTTTTTTTTTTTGAACGCACATCGTGTTATTCGTGTTTTCAATCGATCACCAACTGACCACAATCTGAACCACAAAATTGAAAAAAGGTTTGCGTGTAGGGTGTATGAGGTTTTGTTTTGTTAATAAAACCTAGTTTCACACCATAAGCCACACAGTAATCAATACGAAACTTTTTTATTCTTTCTTTTCTGCATTGATTTTAGAATACTTGATGAGTGATTCTTCATAGTTTTATTTTAGTTATCTTTCAGACATTTACACCTGCTAATGATTTTTCGAAAGAACCATCGTTTGGAATCAACAACGTGCTTAAATCTATGGGATTATGAGCAACAAAAATATGTAGCTTCCCAGCAACTTTTGCAATGTCATACATAACATTAATATGATAATCATTCCTAATTTGTTTCATACCTGATAATGCGTAGTTTGGTGGCAACATGTAGTAAAGAGTAGTGAATTGTCTTCGTATTTTCCATTTTAGATAGCTAACCAATATCTTCAAAACCTCTTTTGTAACCGTAAATATTTAGTAATGAAATCACATGTTGGAGGTTATGATAAGAGGGGTTAAGTTTAAATTCTCCGTTATGGTTTACATCGAACTCGAAAGTAGTATTTGATGAAGTCGACATCTTTGAAATGTAAGAAATGTTAATTGAAACGAAATTGTTGAAAATATGGAGTTGTTAACTGGTTATATAAAATAATAATGGTGAATGGTAAAAGTTGAACCCACATATTGTTTTTTTCATATATATCAATTATTTTTATTAGTTTACACAGTAAGAACAAGGACATTACATGCAATAAACAATTATTAAAATTTGTTTCATATTACTAGATAAAATAACTTTTTTTGCACAAGTATGTTTATTTCCTTGGCATTCTCCCTTTTGTTTGTCCTCATCACGGAACAGCTCTACAACGACGATTGGGGATAGCTTCCACCCGAGTATACGAACACATTAATAGCGGTAATGATGAGTATAAAGTGATAACCGGTCCCGCTTTTGTATAGCATCTTCGAATGGTACAAGACCTGAATCAAGACTACAATTAGGTTTCTTTATATAAATAAACTTTGGGGAGTTTTTATCGTAACCCACATAGTTGGTTAAAATTAATATAACTTGATTTGCTGAGAAGGTGTCGATATCTACTGGATCTATGGTAGCAATCAGCTCATCAAATGTATTTGTAGTGATTGTGTTTCCAATATAACATTGGTTTGTCATATATATATATGATAAATCGCGTACAATGCTACGTGATCCACTTAGTGTCAGGGTCAAGTCAATGTTTCTATTATTGTCATTACCCCTTTACTTTTTTGTTTTACAATAATTTATATAAACAATGTTTCAATAGTAACTTCAGTGTAATTTTTAGGGTACAATAAATAGTTTAATTGAAATACAAATATATTACATCATTAAAATGACACATTAAAATTCTACAACAAACCAACAGAAAGCATAATAACATATAATTTTCTAGAACCAAAACGAGTTAAACCAACTATTTGAACCATTTATGTTTATATCATCTAGATGTTGCGCACATACCTCCTGAAAGAGTTGTATTGTTCTAAAACATTTAGATGATTCTGTGTAAATGTCCATTGTATGATGAGAGGTGTTATGCAAAAAGTGGTCGTTAGGAAGTTGCGATGGGTATGGTGTTTGACAGTAAGGTTGGGATGGGTAGTAGTTTAAGTAAATCCCCCAGCGTATGTTGTGATGTGTAATGGTTAATATTATTGAAAGTGTTGTCAAACTGTTGAGTTGGGTTGTTGAAAGATGGTTGGTTGTTTTGTGTAAATTGTTGATCATTGTGTGGATGTATGTTGACAGGCGGTTGAACGACAAAGGGTTGACCGCATTGATCACAGTCTGAGTCCCTATTGTGTGCTCACCTGGTACACGAGCGTATAATTTTGCACCTCTCCTTGAGATTGTAATACGTTTTGTATTTTTTAGGACGTCCAGGATTGTGGGATAGTCCATGAGTGCTAGGAGGTAATAGCCTATTTGAATATTCTCTAGAAATTCCCATTGTTAGCAGTAATTTCCAAAGGAATGAATTGACTCAGAATAAGTGCCTTGATATTTTGGTTTTTTAAACCAATCTGCCACATAATGGACACAATCCGTCAAACCCAAAAACCGTGTTATCGCTATTACGTGACCACACGGAAGCCCTGAAGTGTTCCATTTACTACCTCTATACATAATAGCCTGTTTGTAAGTTGACATCACTAAAGTACTCTGACCGTAGCAAAACTTCGTATGAATGCGTTAACACCTTTAACAACCCATGTCGTACTTTTCATCTTTTTTTGCCACTTTGTTTGCTGCCCAATCTGTTATGTTTTTACGTCCATAATTTGCTACAATGAGAGGATAAACAAGAATGAATATAGAATTTTTAATCAAACGAAAACAAATTGTATATTATGTTTCAAAATACCAGCCAGTTTGTCGACGTTTATAGTACCATTCTTGCACCATCGCACGGACGTCTCTTGCTACTTAACACCTACTCTTTTCTATATATTACACTACAAGCATTGACAGACTCCACACTATTTGATGTCATATAATTATATAACGAACTAGAGGGCAATGCCCGTGACCATGCTTTGATGATCAACTCAACAAAGCTTTTCATGTGCATCAGCTGATCAAATCTTGTAGTGTGTTTCATGCTCGTTTGCATAGTCTTCTCGGTGTATAATCCTTGCATATTTTCCATTAATAAACCTTTCCATCTTTTTTTGTTTTTCAATCCTAGTTCATCATAATATGACTACAACATACAACATGAAAGGCTAAAGGGAATTCTTTTTCTACCTGCCAAAGCTATAGCAACATGATGCTATCATATAATTTATGAAAAATAAACAAATTGGTATTAATTCACCAATGCATTCTTTGAGTACGGACATCCACCATGACCAACATAGACCTATTTCCCCTTTGCATATACCAAATGCAATTGGCACAATCTGATTGTTTCCATCCATGGCCACAGCTTACCGGAGATGTTGTTCCCATGTGTATAGACCCATTAAATGCGCAGCGTCGATTCATAATCAACCGTGGCGTAAGATAATTTAGGAAAGTAACGAGATCTGAATAAAAAGATTATAAACATACTTTTATGATGTAATAGAATTATATTATTTAGAATTAATGTGATCAACATCTTACCGAAGCACCAATTGCAATGAATAACATCTCGAAAACATCCGATATCATATGTTTTTGATAACTGTTACTGTCCCTTGAATAGTTTTTTCTAGTTATAACTATAATACGGTAGCATTTCAAATGCTTCGTTGGTAACCCCTCACTGTTTGTAAACCGTAGTGTCTTCCCCTTTCATGGCATGTTGGTAAGAAATATGTATTTTTAATATTTTTGATATAATATCTTGTTTGTATATCTTTCCTTTCCTCTTAAAACAACGTGACCTAATCTTGTAATTTTGAGTAAGAAAGGTGACCAATGACTTTTTTGTTTGCGTATTCCTATGTTAGGATATGTTTGAGTCTTGGAACAAGTGTGAACATCATTAAGATATGTAATGTAAAATTTATTTGTATTATCCCACAGGGTCGCCCGAAGATACCAATCACATTCAGCAAAATTATAGCATTTTAAGTAACATCTTTCCGGGTCTGATCTGTCTGTTAAATATTGGAAACCTTCGCTCAAAGCTTTCAACCTAACAGCCAAGATCAAAGATTCTTTGTTGTCAAAAATGTTACCCTTTTCAACTTCTGATTGTTGACTATACTGCTTTGAAATAATAGGTTTTGCCTTGTAAATTGGTGCCTCCGGAATGTCAGGCTTAAATGACATGAACTTTTACCATTTATGGATTTCGTTTTGGGGGTTTTCATTAACCACATCATTTGTGTTATATTCGTTTGATCTGAAGTCAAATAAGGATTCAGGATTTAAAAAAGATTTGGCTTCATTTTGGAAGTGTAGTTGAGTCGTTGATATGAAAATCATTTTGGCCTAAATCAAAAGATATACCATTGTTTAAAAAAGACGTTTTGTTATAACTATTATTCAAATGAGACGATGGTATTTCTTGATTAGATGGGCCTTCGTTTTCTAAAGTTGGTGATTCAAATAAAATTAAAGAACATATTTTTTGATTATTTTTCTGTTCAGAAACAAACAAATGTGCAAATTCATCATTGGAGTTACAAGCACACCCAACAAAAAATTGTACCTCAGTGTCGTCTGTGATATCAATAGCAAAGACAAAATGTCCGTAAGCTTAAAAACGAGAATTTTATCACAGCATTTGCTTCCAACTTGAATCTCCGCAAACCATTTCATGTAAATTGTGAGTATGTCAAATCTTCTGACAGGAGGTACCACTGTTGGGTTTCATTAAAATGAATTAAGCACTTAAGTTTTTTTATTATTTGACGACATTTTTCTAAAGTTGAGTTTAGAATGTTACAAAACATATTTCGTTACAAGAATTTATATAACAACCCTACTAAATGTAGATCGCTGCAAAGATAATAGCGTGATATACTAAAGTCCAGAGAGTTCCAATCAACAAGGCTTTTAAATAAAAGTTAAAAAATGTAAATCGCGCAAAGTTATGCGTGATATACTTAATGTCAGGAGAGTTGTCCTATCAATGCTTTTTTAATAAAAGTTAAAAATGTAGATTCGCGCAAAGTTATGTGTGATAACTAATTTCAGAGAGTAAGTCCCTATCACAAATTACTTCTTACAGTTTAATAACTAGCTGAGGTTTTTTATCAATTTAATTTTTTAAATTAACATCCCATGTCTAAGTGTTTTGTTTGAATGTATTTTTAAAATTCTGTATTTTATTTTAATTATAACCACTTGTAATTTGAAGTTATAGAACACAAGTTAAAATTACTGATCCAACTCGTTTCAAGATTTCTCCTTATAAATTAGCCCTCACCTTTCCTCAATTTGCCACACAACCTTCTATTCCTAACAATCACATATTGGTATTCCAATTTCAATTAACGAAAATGAACCATAGGAATTAAAGCTAGATATCGATTATACCGAATCTTCAGTTACAACGATGTGAGTTCCTCTAGTAGCACAACGAGTTGAAACTAACTTCCTCACCCTCAAACCCATTTAGGATAATACACGTCCCTGCTGGTCTTGTACAGCGAGCCAAGCTGCTTAAAGAAAATGAGTAATTATATTCTTGATCCGGATTGGGCTTTAATTTCTGACACAAGAATATATACAGAAAGTTGTTGATGATGTGGGTGAGTGAAGCTTATTTAAACAGCGGACATGTGTCAGCGCCACTAACAAAGTAATAGCATTATGGTGTGAACTGTAACTGGATGTATAGGAGACATCAAAAAACTTTCTTAAAAAGGAAAACCTTGAACAAAGATGTTGCAATAGTCAAGTCTAGTTAATCCCGAATGCTCTTGGAGATTAATGTGACCGCTGAAAGATCTATCATGTAAGTACCTGAACCATACACTACAAGTCCTTGATGTGGGTAGTTATGTAAAGGATATTAGCAGTAGAGCTGCTATGATACTTGCTAATGTCTGAGTTTTCACTCCTAAACCATCAGAGCATTACCTTAACATTACAAAAAGAAATGTGGTTGAGGTTTTCCGAAAGGATACGGTTTTATTAGTTTAACATTATTATGTAATGTTTTTATGATAAGTGTAATTTTCAAATTCAGTATTGTTATTAAATTCCGTAATGTAATTTTCAAATTCAGTTCTTGGAAGTGGTTGTGTTAAACCTTAACATTATTATGGTATATATAACTTTTTCAAGATTGTTCATGTTTGTACCATTGGCATGTCGAGGTGATATCGTTATACATAAACACATTCATATCATAAAAGTTTAAACAAAGTCTTCACATACAATAAAAATCATACGAAATACATTGCACATTGCAAATGACAAACTACTCCAAATCAAGTTTTTCCATTTCATTAAGAACTTCGTGAAATAGTGCAGTCGAATTAACTGGTGTTTGTTACGATGCATATTTCATTTCCATTGTTGCCTTGAGTACACTTATCTTTCCACGCAAGTGCTTGCAGTTTGAGCACTCTGCATTTCTTGAAGATCCTAGAGAATAGTTTGGAGGTGTTAAAGGTCCTGAAGAATAGCTTGGAGGTGTTGAAGGTCCTAAAGAATAGCTTGGTTGTGATGGTAAGAGTGTGTGATAAATTTGACACAATACATAAAAGTGATACAGTCAACTAAAATAGTATATTTTGTCAGTGAATTGACAACTCATGTAGATCGCGCAAAGTTAAGAGTGATCTACTCAATGTCAGAGATTTGTCCTATCAATGCTTTAAAATTAAAAGGATCTAATTATGATGATCCATCAATGTAATTGTAATGTTTTTATCAATGTCTACTTATTATGTTTGGTCTATGACTTGTCAAATCATGTAACAGAATTTTCAAATCATGTGCATACGTTATATATAACATGTCGGTAAATTCATAATACAACATTACCAAAACAAAAACATATCAATGACTAATATTTTCAAGATAAATCAAAGTAAAGATACAATATTATTTCACTCAAAGCGTTAGGATTTCAACATACAACACATACAAAATTCAAAACTAATCATAACCACAATCTCTAGTATCCTCACACCTACACCTATAAAAACGTGTACACATTTCGTTTCTAAAATTCTCAAAAAACTGTCCAGTATTACCTAGCACTACTGGCTTTGTGTGTGAACACAAACAATAGATTAACCAACATGTGATGACTCCACAATCTGACAAGTTGGTTTGTTGAGGGAACAATATATATCCAAACCTTGATTGTATGAATACTCAAAATTATGCGGTCGTCTAGTTTGATTTAAACAACCACGATCTTTCAAAATGTGATTAAGCACGGGGGTCCAGCAATTAATTAGTAGCGATATCACCTCCTTGTTTTTCTCACTAGCCAGGGAGTCAAACACGTAAAAATGAGAATTAGCTAAATCTATAACACCCGTGGCCCAATGATTTCCAGCAACATGTATTGGCAAAAACACCTACAAAGATAAAAACAACTAATTAAATACAATTCATGCATAAGTTGTATTAAAAGTTTTCTAACGAATAACTAAAAAGATAAGTACCCAATCAACATCATTCCAAGATGGATACGGACGCGTGGAACCATCCAATGTTCCAATGACGTGAGGGTCATTCAGAATGATAAATTGGTTGTTCTCTGGATGTACACTTATTGTACTAGTATAGGCCACTGTCCAGTTGCCATTTAAAGGCCTCCTCCTAATCAGAAACTCCATCCACGAGTTCATGTGCTGATTCAAAACATTGTAACAAAATAAATAGATGTTTTTGGCTAAAGGGATTTAAAAAAGTTACTCATTTAGCTTTATTAAACTTGTATAAATAAACTTACCTCTCCACCCAACCAACCAATTGGGGGTGCCATAGAAAAGACTTTGCATGTCGGCCTACAAAATGAGGGGCCAATTCTTGTCCAAAAGTAACTGGTAACTATATAACCTCTCGATATAACGAATCCAAAGTAAAATCGGATAGGTGTTTATTTAGAAAGTTGCAATTACGTATTCATAATTTCCTCTCACCGCACCTAATCAACCAAGTTAATAACCAATATTAGTACACATACTTACATTATTTTATTTGTTCATTTATATACAAGATTAACAATTACCTTTGCAGGGTCCACGTTCTCATAGAATAAGATATTACCAGTAAATTGGGAACCCAAAAACGTAACGTTATTCTCTTCTTTATTGTAACCCTCAAAAACACCCCCAAGATTCAAAGGCAATAAATTAGCCGTCTTCCTCTTATTTTTACTTTTGGAAACACGTTGCTTTGGTACCATTGTAGTAGGAGCTTGTACCGTGAATGGAGTTACTAGATACTTGCTAGGAAGTTGTTGATGATGATTAAGAAAATGTGTGAAGGAAGACTCTAGAAGATTTAAGACCATTTTATGACTCTTTTGAAAATTTAGATTATTGACCCGGACGCGAAGAAAGATATTCTAGCGTGAAAAATATATACATAGATGTATAAGACATATAGACATAAGCATGCAAGTTTATCTAAGCATGCATTAACACAATAATCAACAAGATTAATGTGTAAGACTGTATGACATCTAAACCTTATTTGACATACCTCAACCTAACATAGTGTAGGTGCACAATTAACATGTAAGTCATGTAAGATGACGTAAACAAAACATGATAATTTTAAATGTAATCATCATGTAAAACATGTTAGCATTTAGCACTTAGGAGCATGCGTTATTTAGACAAACTAAGCGATATTTTATCTAAAATGCTATAAAAAGGCAAATGCTTTTACAACAAACATGCATTCAATAGCTAGGCAAATAGACGTTGAGCATTAAGACAAACATGAAAGCATATAATTGCATTACGTAGGAGCACGTTATCATCTTGAAACTTCAAAGCACATATGTGAAATGCATGTAGTCTAGATTGACTAAGGGGAAACCTAATTTCTACTTGCTTACTGTGCACTCCTAATGAAATACAAAGTCTACCGATGTAAACTATCATTAGGCATATTTAAAAAGAGCCATTTAATCAAATTAGAGAATGAATATGAGACTATCACTAGTGGTGCTCAATTCAAGCTAAACACGACCATTTTTATAGGTTATACCACGAACCCAACTTCACTCTTGGAAGCAATTCAACTGTTAGGTCAATCTGAATTTCTAGTGCAATAGATTCTCCAGTAGTCATTCTCATGCTAGACAAAATAGAACTCCTATATTTGCCTAATAAAGTGTAGCAAAGATAAAATTTGTATTGTCTTTTCATAAAGGGCCTAACATGACTCAACTAACATACTTTAATTCTGGTTCGCACAATCCTAATCAAGATGTGTGGAATTCTAAAGTTAAATGATAAAGCAAACAAGTTGTTGTAGGTTTAAGAGAGAATGAATCATCTAGAACATAGGAGTATGCTTAAGAGTGACAATGTGTAATGCTTTATAATGAGAGTGTTCAAAGAATACACCTTTGCATGTCTTTTATGAAAGAAATCCAATTAATGTTATGTACCTCAATAGATCTTGTGAATGTTTCTTTGTATAGATAATGATGATTTACTAAAGGTTAGTTACATGTATGTTGGAATTAAGCAAGATATTCACAAGATGAAGATGTTTTAAATCTAATGCCATAGGGCTAATTTACCTAAACCGAAGATGAATTTAGGACGGAGGATCCATCGATCAGGGAGGTGCCAATTTGGGCAAGGATCATTTTCTTATTATTTGGGAGATGGTGTTGACATTAGGTTATTAGGAGAAGCTTATATAAGTTATAAGAGTTCTCAATTTGAGTTTTCGGAAATGACATCTAAGTCTTGCTCATCAAGTTGGAGTACTTATGAGTTTCCTGATGGAAATTTATAAGTCGTCAATCCTACTCAGAGTGTGTTAAGTTTAGCATGTATAATTTGACCATAGCTAATAACACAAACATTTAAACACTTTAGACTCAATGAGACATCTTCATTGCAAGTGTGAGTTACAATTTGATGACTAATCTTGTTGTCTTACAATCGACTTCGTGATTTCATGTAATAACCGAGGATGGTTAAACATGTAGACTCGGAAAAATATCTATGGTCATTTGATTGATATTTCCGTGATCTAGATAAATCCTAATCTCGATTTCATGTTCATATTCCAAATTTGTAATTAGATTGAATAGTGAGATTGATTATCGTTTGAATAATAATCATCTTCATATTCAAAATCCTCTTACGATCACTTATTGAAAGAAAGCACAAAAATGGTTTGTGGAATATGTTCAATTCTTCCTAATCCTAACCTTAGATGGTTAAAGGGTTCTCATTTGGTGAAGAAGAAATATTATGCTTATTTGATAAAGTAAGAGAGAGTTTTGATGAGAAGATAGTTTGAGTTTTGAGTTGTGCTTTTGAATTGTTTGAGCAAAGTTACATATGTTGTGCATTTGCTCATGTTTGGCTTTTCGGAGATGACGACTTTACCAATTGCATTGCAAGGTAAATTACTTGAATATTTTGGACAAAACATTCAAGTCGTCAATCCTACTTCATTGTGTATTTTATGCATATATTTGCCAAATATTTGGAACACAACTATTGGACAAGTAGACTTAATATGACATCATCTACACAAGTGTGAGTTATGATCCGATGCATATTCTTATCGTCTTGGAAAGGGATGTCGTTATTTTCATATCAATCGAGTGTGATTGAGTATGTAGGTTTAAGATAATATCTCTTGTTATATTTTGATATAATCTTAAAGCTAGACAAATAAGAATCCGATTTCTTGTCCATACTCGAAAACTTGTCAATTAGATTCGATAATAACATCAATCATAGTTTGAATAATGAGTTGATATATATTTGAAATCTTTCTTGACCCTCATAAACACTCTTTTAAAAGAAGATAAATAAATATTTTCATAGTGTGTTCCACTAATCCTAAGATTAGTTGTAAATGTGAGGTTGATGAATAATGACAAGTTAATTTTTTACTTCAAGATTGTCATATATTTTGCGTGTGCAAAAAAAACTATTTGTTGTTATGCATAGTATGCATAGTTTTTGACATTTTATTAGTATATGAATGATTTTTCTAACCATTTTAATACAACACACATCTTTTGTAAAACACTATATGTTTATAAAAAGAATATAATTATGTGTGTGTGTGTGTGTTAGAACAATGCAAGCACAAGCAAAGTTTAAAAATGCATTCTCTTTTACTTAATTACCAATGTATTAATACAATCTTTATTTTATTTAACCAACCCAAGGTCAAACACCGCAAGATGATGAAAAGATTTAGACTTCTTGTTGGAAGAGAGTTGATGTGTTGGAAATATTTTTGTGACGGGTTTTAACATATGATCTTAGGACATTATTTTTCCACACACTTGACAAACTATTAAACTCTTATTCCTATGTGGGTTACTACACTCAAAATGATCTACAAGATGTTTATGTAACATTTGTAAATATAATGATCTATGCCTATATGCAATGCACAAACAATTTTGCAACTTAACGCAAGAAATCTAGCTTAATTCCTATTAGGCATAATCCGAAAACTAATAACATACAGATAGCATACATGGCATATGTGTTTAGATATATAATTAGCTCAATTACAAATAGTAATGATTACTTATTAATATCTATTAACCAAGTTGAAACAAAAGTAAACACACATAATTATCTAGCATACACATAAGGATATTCGTCGTTATTTTGTGTATTAGATATAACGATGCATACTTGGCTTGATTTGATTTGAAAATAAAATAGTTCCTCCCTATTTTAAAAATGAATTAAGATTAATATTTTGAAAGGACAAATACACTATTTTTCAAAGATATATCAATTAGAAATGCCCGACTCAAAGGAAAATGTAAAATACAAGTTTTACGTTAAAACGGAACTCAAAGTTTTGACCACTATGTATTTATTTTGCATTTCTGAGTTATTTAAGTTTAGAATGAAGACTTGGAAGTATTTTTAAGTGAAAGTAGACACAATTATCTTCGAAATGGCGGGTGGCACGACTTCTACGGACTTACGATTAATTTTATATGATTTTTAGAAGTTTGCCAAATTCTGCTGAAACAGACAGACGTGCCCCATAAAGGTGACAGCCCCCATAAAGGTGACAGCCCCCATAAAGGTGACAACCCCTAGATATATTTGGGGGCCGCCTGAACATTTATGGGACTGCCACCAGTGACTCCAAAACACGTTTTTTGTTCAAAAATCATTTGGTAACTTAACTGTAGAACATAGGACTTTAAAAACTTATTCCAACACATAAATTTCGTGTTTTAGGCATCATTTCTACTCTTACGACTTAGAAAAACATAAGTTGACACTTCTAAGTTCTTTTGAGAAAATTTTCCTTCAAACTAGTATACGAAGTATATTTAATCACAAAACTAGTACGAATAGAAAAACACAACACTTTTCATATTTAATCCCCCTTCATGGGTAATTTGATACATGGATCGTACTCTATTTTAAAACCATTTATTTTGAAAACTAAAGCGACGTGGCTCCTGATACCAATTGTGAAAACCTTAAAGGGGGTGAATACGTTTCCATTTAAAAACTTTAAATCTTTTGTATCAAATCGCCAATCAAGTTAGACGTAATATGAGAAGTGTCGATAATAGGTTTTACAACAACTAGCACATATCTTAATAATACAAACTCAATCACAATATTAACTACAAAGTAGTACACAACCTTAACTAACAATATATACATAACCATTCACACAATCATAAGCACAATGCAAGTATAAAAGTAAAGCGGTAAATGTAAAGAAATAAGTAAAGCTAAAGGTAAAAGAAAATGCAAACCGACACGGTGATTTATAGTGGTTCGGTCACGAAGCTCCTCTTCGCCCTACTCCACTCCCCGAGTATCCAACTCGAGAGTTACTTCACTAATCAACAAGCTCCCTTTCGGCGGAGAAAACCTTATACCAATGCTTACATTATTTTCCGACACTAAGCTAGATGTCGAGTCCTAATCTTAGCTAGAACCAATCTACCACTTCACCAATGTATTTTAAGGCCTAAAATACTAACCAACCCACAATCAACCCATCCAAATATATACATCATTTGGATCTACACACTACTAAAGATTGGAAGACATGGACTCGATCTATATGTAACAAATGTTACAAATGGACTAACTAGAATACATAACTTCGGATCTTGAAGATGACCGAAGTTCTTCTCTTGCACTTAAGGGAAGGAGGAAATGATAGAAGATTTAATCACATTTAAACAAGATTAACCAAGTTGAATGATTAAAGATTTAGAGAGATTTAGTGAGATCTAGAGAAAGAAAAAACTGAAAGAAAATCATGCAAAATGGTTATGAAAATAGTTGGAGGTGACCCACTATTTATAGGAGCTGAAAAACAGCCTGTCAGGAAATGGCGGTCCCAGATATATTAGGGGGCCGCTGGATATTTAAGGGTGCCGTCGACCTATTTAAGGGACCGCCCCGACAGACGCTCCTATTTTTGTCTTTTTGTGGTGACAAACTTGTCTGGTGGAAGTGACACTTGTTTTGGGGGAAAATGTTTAGATTTGAAATTTGAAATAATTACTACATAAAACATTTCTTTATAATTCAAAAATAATTTGTCTAATTAATTTTTTAGAAATTGTTTTGTTACATTTATAAAAATGTAACGTTTAAGACAAAAACTTATTTCTTTGATCATCCTACAAGTTTAATGTTGTTTGTACATACCTTATGTGATTTATGTCGGGTGCAAACAAATGTCAGTGTTGATGTAGACTTGAGACGTCGAGAGATGTATTGATGTAGACTTGAGACGTCGTGAGATGTAGATGCATGTATGCATTGATGATTTGTGATTACGAGTAACTAGCGCACTTTACGTTACGTATTACAAATGCAAAATACCTGAAAAGAAATGATTAAGTACCTATTTTGGGCATAAACACACGATTTAGAGGGTTAAACAACCCCCAAAAAATGTATAAAATGACACCTCATCACCTTGAAATAAAAACCAAAAAGTACTAGGAAAATGCATTGTTCATTGATGTTTCCATTCACTTGCCACGTTGCGGGACTTTGTTTGCTTTAACATTGAAAACTACATATTTCATCCTGTCCATTTCTTCATGAGTCTTACTCTTATATATGTTGCAATCTGAAAGTAGTAGCTTTGCCGCATACTTGTTTCTCAAGCGCCCCAACTGTGTATTTTGCTTTTTACATTCAACATCAAGTCCACATTTCCATTTACCCAGTTCATTGCCCATATAAGTCTCCATGTGTCGCATCACAAATATGCCACAATCTTTAGACCTCTTATCAGTTTGCCAATCAAAAGTACCACGCACAAGTTGAGATTCAATAATTTCATTTGCTTTTCCATGATTTATTACTAACAGATATTGGCCAAAATGTTTGTGTTGCATTAATTAATGTGTAATTTATCAGTATACTACTATTTTTTGGCATCTTACTAATTCATTTATATACAAATTCTACGTACCAGTATTGATGCAACTATCATATCATCAATATCTTCAACCTTCTTCTTTTTCCTGGTTGCAACTTTCTTTACTTGTTTTTTGCTATCAATAACTGATACAACTATGTTCTTCATGTTAAAAC
The DNA here is from genome assembly GCA_026074375.1 of Tanacetum coccineum. Taxonomy (NCBI): domain Eukaryota; kingdom Viridiplantae; phylum Streptophyta; class Magnoliopsida; order Asterales; family Asteraceae; genus Tanacetum; species Tanacetum coccineum. Next base: position 37,249 of record BQNB010027210.1, on the reverse strand, counting down.
ACAAAAGGAATTTATGCTCGTTATTGCTCACTGGGATAGAAACCTGCATTTTGCAAACGTTAAGAAGAACTCATATGTACTTAATACAAACAGAAGCTGATATTAAAATACCCACAGTTGTCCTTAATACTAAATCAGGAAACCCAAACATCACTGTCCTTAATACAAAACCAAACAGCCCTATACTTACTATACACAACTAAACAACCATGTACTGAATAAGCAAACCAAAAAATCATGTCATTCATTCCCTGCCCTTATTACACAAACTCAAAAAAATCCAATGTCTTGAATACCATACAAAACACCACTGTCCTAAATACGCACACCTAAACACCACTGCCATACATACTAAATGTCCTTTTTACCCCCAAACACCAATTTCCTTAATTCAAAAACTAAATACCCTTGTCCTTTTTAACGACACTCAAAAACACGTCATTCACACCTTGTCCTTGATACACAAAAACACCAATGTCCTGAATACCAAACAAAATACCATTATCCTTAATACGCACACCCATACACCACTTTCCTTAATTAACAAACCAAACACGCATGTCCTTAATAACGACAATAAAAAAATAACATTCATACCCTATCCTTAATACACAAACGCACCAAAGGCCTGGCCTTCATACACAAAAACACCTAAACTAAATACGCATATGTACTATTATGTCATATAATTCCTGTTCACTCATTTAACCTGATTTTGTGCAAAATTTTGACACAAATAAAACTTACAATGTCTGCTTTATCCAACTTAGTTAGCCCTCTATAAGTTGAATGTGCATTCTCAACATAAACCATAAACCTTTTTGCTATTTGATCGTTCTCACCCAAATCTTTTTTATCCGGTGTGACATATGTGTTTTATAGTTACATTGTTTCAATTAAATATATTATTGATATTTAGTAACCAAAACACTTACCACTTCAAAAATAGGTAAAAACAACATTGCAGGTGAATTTTTGTCTTTCTTTCCCTCTAAAAAATTCAAATACGCAAACCACGAGCTCAACACGTTGTTATCAACTGGTTCTTGTGGTCCAAGTGACTCAATTTGTCTTCTAGAAGATTTTTTCCCCGTATTTTGTCTCAAACAGAACATCACTGTAATCAAATAACATAAACATAAATATCAATATGATCATATATGTGTACCATACAGATATATTTAAAACTAAAAGACATTTGTTAACGCCCATATGCAATACTTTTATTTTCGATTTACCTAACATTTCCAGCCATTTTTGAAAATAGGTAGACTAACAACTTCTTCTCATCACTGTTTTCATCTTTATCAGCATTCACAACCCTAACATAGAAAGGCGACTTCATACGATCAGTCTCTGTAATAATCCTTTTTCCACGACACATCAGTTCTTTCACCGAGCTCACATAATTCAGAGGCACTGCGTCTAAAGGACCTTGTCCTGCATTACCTCTGTTATCTTCCATATCCGCACTGCACATCATTTCTTATTCACATAATTCAGAGCCACTGCCCATCATTTCTTGTTCGGTTCTTTCAATAGTTTTTATAACTTCATCCTGTGTTTCCGGACCCATCTCATATTCTGCCGCATTTAATCTTGTCTTTATTTCAGCTTCTTATGTCAACTCGAGACTAAAAGAAGGTATTTCAAAATTGTTTATCATCTTTCTACGCTGAAAATATTTGTATACCTTGTCAGCAGTTTCAAAAATAACTAGCTGAGTCTGTTGTCCCAACATGTACATTGGCGAGTCGAAATTGTCAACAGCTTAGAAACTCAGTTCCTGACTTTGACTTGTCCTTTTTTTATTATCATTATGCACACTTGCTGTCCTCTCATTATCTTCACTTTGAAACCTAAGTGACTGAATATATCGATCTTCCAAATCAGCTAATAATGTATTTCCTGGATACAACAACTTTGCTGCATCCAATGTCTTGTCAAATCCAGTTCTTTCGATCTTTATACACTCAATATAATTGTTCATCTTCCTCATGAATCCCTTTATTATAAAACCAATTAATGTTTCATTATTTTTTTGTCATATACTCACATTTGTACAAAAACACATTTACAACACTATAACTTACCTCTAAATTTTCAGGCATTGGGTCGTCCTCTTCAACATACGGTCCTGCTAGTTCTGCTTTCCCGAGTCCTCCAGACTTTATTTCAGCTAACTCACGCTCTTTCAGCAACTCCAATGTCCAGATTGTTGTTGGTGGTCTTTTTCTTCCAATTCTAAAATCGTTACAAACCGTTCCATCAACGTATAACATCTGTGTCAAACAATGAACAAAAAATAAACAATTATACTATAAATCGACACATTTCATTGAAAACATGTATGCACAAAAAATTAATTGTAAACCATATATGATATTACTTACAGCTAGTAACGTTACTGGACCTAAGAAGAAGCTATTTGTTTCAGTACGCTTCCACCCATCTATACACTTCTTCAGGCATCTCCAAATGTAACTGCACCAATTAATGTTTGATATATCCGTACTCATATTGATATGTTCAAGTACACTTAGATCACAAAAACCTTTTGTTTTCACACCTCCTATTAACGAGGTAAAAAGAACAATAAAATTCAGCTTAAAGTTCATATTCGCAACATTGGAATTACTAATCATATGTTTCACAACATTTGGAGTGAATTTTTTAGTACCGAACTGATCCTCCCAGTTCTTAATCATTTCTTCATCTTTAGCTATATCTATATCTAATATATCAACTCCTTTGTTGATGATTCCAATCATATCAGCTATTGAATCCATAGTTATTTCAATAGAAGCATTTTCCAATGTGATTTCCATTGTTTTTTCATCAAAGTTGTCTACAACATAAAACCCTAACTTTGACGGAATACTGTTCACTTTAATATTCAGTAATTTCTCAAATCCTAACTGTTCTAGACACGACTTCTGGCTTGGTGATAGTTGGGATATGGCGTTGAACAAGGACAACGGGCTTGTTCTTATTTGGAACATATACGTAGCACTCCCATTTCCTTTGTTTTTTTTACTGGACTCTTTATTTTACGTTGTTTTTTTGTCTCCTTTATTACCTGAAATTAATTATTATAAAACATATAAATGTATGCTTATAAATCTGTTATATGGACACATATGTTTTAAATCTAACTCAACACTTACCAATGGTATCCTCAATCTTTCATTTTTTTGTTGTTTTCCCTTTTTTCTCAGAATTTACCTTTTTAGCTCTTGTAATACATCAATAAAATGTTTTCAAAACACAAGACAAGTAAAAACATATATGTACGTTATATGTTTTGTGAAACAGGTTTAGTAAACATAAAATGCCCATTTGATACGTGAAGTTGATGGACCGACATATTTATTATCAAACTTAGTGCCAATACTATTTTCAATGCCTTCATCTTGGCTTACATATTCGTCTTCACTTAAATATTCTTCCACATTGATAGCGTCCTCAATAGTATTTTCTTCAATTACCGGACCCTTACACTTTAACCTGCCACTTCTACGAAATCCTGAATTTATAAACACACTTTCAAGTTAATTCGCATCAAACAAATCTGCATCAGTAATCAAGTATGCACCACCCATAACAAGTAACCACGTACGTACTTTTAGTCAATACCAAACAAATATGCACCACCCATATTCCAAACCCCATTTCCCTTGATAATAACAACGGAAATCCAATCAAACTTACTAGATCATCATACCTCAACCAAACAATCACCCAAACCCTAGTAAACTAACTCAAACAAGTATGAATCACTAATAAAGTATGCACCACCAATATTCCTAACAACTAACCACCTAAGCACTTTAAGTCAATACTGAACAATTATGAACCATCCATATTCGAAACACCCATTTCCCCTTGACCTTACTAAATCATCATACCTCGACCTAATAATCTCTGAAACAATAGTACACTAACCCAAACACCATAAAACAGATGCTATTATTGTAAAACATAAAAGTATTATTCATTAAAAGTTTATAAACAATATGTTCATCTTATTAAATAATATGTAAAACCCATAAAATACATAGATCATCTCATTAAATAATATTGTATTAAACAATTTGTTCACCTCATTAAATAGATCATCACAATCAACTAGTAATTAAACAAAAAACACATATGTTCATCTAATTAAATAATAAAAAGAGTAAACTACACCGTTCGTCCTTGTGGTTTGCGTTGACCGCAACCTATCGTCCTTTGACCGAAAAAATGCACCGTCCGTCCTTAAGTGGGAAACGTTTTCTGTCGTTCGTCCCTCCCTTTAACGACCCTCAATAACGCTCGTTAAGTTTTCACACGTGATGCCCACGTGGGGTTGTTTTGGTCATTTTACCAATGTCTTCTTCCTCCTTATCATTCATATGTCGTTCCAGTCTCAAAAACCCCTCTCAGCTTGAATAGTTAACATCTTCATTCACCCTTTTCTCAATAACTACACAAACACCACCGACAATATCATTCCACCACCATCTTCATTTTGACACCATCACCATTCTCACCATCACCTCATCACCAAACACAAAACCCATTTCCAAATCTCATCTTTGTTTGATCCATTATAGAACATAAACTTCAAAACACAAACCAAAACTCATAAATCAATTTAAAAACACAAATCAAAACCCACAATAATTCCATACAACTACACTATTAAATCCTAAATCTCCCAGATCATTTGTTTTCTTTCCTTTTTTTCTTTTACGAACAACACAATGAACATCCAATAATTCCATACCACAAAATTTCTGATACATTGCTTATACCTTTTAAATGATATTACAAGTTACAAACAACAAATTAAAAAAACAATTAGCTTATACGTAGTACCTTTTAAATGACATTACAATCTGCAACAAACAAGAATCATAACCTATTTCAAAATTCAACCAAAAGCTCTTGTTAAATCACTTCAAATACCCGCACCCAAACTTGTTTCATCATAGGAATAACACACGAATCTAACACACAGGATATATCTTCTAACTACATGTCAAACTAAACACTTCAATCTAGTTTGTTCGAACCTTGAACCCACAAGTCAAATGCAACAACACCTATATGGGTCGGGTCGGGTCAAAACCCACCTGCAAACACCATCTTCACAACAGATCTAACACAGACGAAATCCAGCCGCCACCACCCTCGCAATAGATATGGGTTCATGGTTTCGATTTTAGGTGTAATTCGTTTGGATATTTTGTTTGAAATCTTGTGAAAAATTTCTTGAATTATCGATGGAATTTGTAAATTATATAAAAATATGATTGGGGTTTTTTTGTGTAAATTTTGTAAACGGATTGATGGTGTTGGTTTCTAATAAACTTTTTAAAAATTGATTGATCTCTTTAATGATGTACAATGGATGAAATATTAGTTTAAGAATACATATTTTTTTGGGTTTTGTTGTTATTAAAGAAAATAATGAATGTGGTTGGGGTTTTTCTTATCACTTACCGAATGAAGGATTTGGTTTTTATGAAAATGAGAATGAGATGGGTGTTGATCCAGGATATTGATATTTATTTTGGTGTTGGTTTAAGGTTTGGTAAGATGGCTAGAATTAGCGGGATCGATGGCTGATGGTTGTGGCTGGTGGTGAAGGTAGTGTATGAAAAAGATGAAGAAGAAATCTTGTTTAGCTGGTAAGATGAAGAAGGATAGTTTGACTTTGGTTGGGGATGGTGGTCCTACTATAGTTGGTAATGGTGAGTCATAATGGTAAAATGACTATTTTATCCTCGTATACAAACTTAAAAGACACACATACCCTTATGTTTGTCGACTTAAAGAGCGTTATTAAGGTCTGTTAAAGTGAGGGACCAACGACGAAAAATGTTTCCCACTTAAGGACGGACGATGCATTTTTTCGGTCAAAGGACGATAAGCTGCGGTCAACGCAAACCATAAGGACGAACGGTGTAGTTTACTCTAATAAAAAACAAAATCGGATCATAAAACCCATGCATTATTAACTTTTCCATATGTATCAAAACATTGATCAATTACCAGGTTCATAAATGTTCTACATCAATTTTGTTAATAGGATCATAAAAGCCAAGTATTATTAACTTTTTGATATGAATCTAATCATTGATCAATTACCAGTTTCATACATGTTTGACATCTATTTTGTAGTCAATCAGCAAATAAAAAATAAAAAAAATCATTAGGAATATGGTACAATACCTTCCATGGATTGGATCTTTGAATCTGTGATGAATAGGTGCAATTGTGTTTTTAGTTTTACTGGGACGATTACTTCTTTGGGTGGTTTGTTGTGAGTGTTTTCTAAATGGATGACATTAAAGAGTAAATGCTATCTGGTTTTAATGAATTTTGAGATAGTAGTGGAGAAATAATAGCAGTTATCATATCAATCTTCCCCGTAACTGCAGCTATGTGATATACATGCATTTATAAGTGTTAAATGTTAGTGGCTTGTCATATTATAGGTCTTATTTAGATCTTAATGGAAGAGTGACGGTTTTTGTTGTGTCTACTAACTAAGAGATTTAAAGGACTTGACTCACATCACACCTATAAGAGGCATTAGGGGAATAGTAAACACACCCTTCGTACGTCACTTGGAAAGATAATTTTATCGCAACGAAAAAAATTGAATATAAAAGCTTTATTCATTAGGTTTGTATACACATATAAAGAAAATTACCACCTGAGATTGAGGGCAATATGCAATTAACTGTAGCTTTTATTGACGCTAAACACTCTAAACGATACGTATATCGAGACAAGTTCAATACAAAACACAAATTCTCTAAAGAAACCAATCTATGACTAAAAAAAGGTATAAAAAATAAAATAAAACCATAAATACCAACGTATTTTTTAAAATTTCCCGACTTGAACCCTTTACTTTTTATTAATACCGAAACCCACGTACTTTCAAATTTTTAACCGACTTGAACCAAACGTTTGTACCGTTATTTAGGTATATTATGTGTCATCGTTAGTCATTAGCTAACGACTCGCTTGCATCGTTAGTCTTTTAAAATATTTTTTTATATGATCTTTACTCTATATGATTTTTTACGGTTTTCGCTCGGTTTTTTGCCGTTTTCGTTATTTTTTTTTTTACGATTTCGTCTGGTTTTTTTACGTTTTCATATGTTTTTTTTTTTTTGTGTTTTCGCTGTTTATTTACGTTTTGCTTCCCCCGTTTTTTACGTTTTCGTCCGGTTTCTTACGCTTTTGTACGTTTTATTACGTTTTCGTCTGTTGTTTTACGTTTTCGTCCGTTTTTTTACGATTTCGTCTAGTTTTACGTTTTCGTTTGTTCTTTTACGCTTTAGCACGTTTTTTACGTCTTCGTTCGTTTTTTACGTTTTCGTATGTTTTTTAAAATATCGTCTGTTTTTACGTTTTCGTCCGTTTTTTATGTTTTCTTCCGATCTTTTACGTTTTCGTTCCACGTAAAAAAACAAACGAAAACGTAAAAAACTAGACGAAATTGTAAAAAACGGACGAAAACGTAAAAAAACGAGCGAAAACGTAAAAAATCATATAAAGAAAATTATTGTTAAAGGACTAACGATGCAAAGCGATCGTTAGCGAAATGGACTAACGTTGCCACATAATAACTAACGGTACAAACGTTTGGTTCAAGTCTGTTAAAATTTTGAAAGTACGTGGGTTTCGGTGTTAATAAAAAAGTAAAGGGTTCAAGTTGAGAAATTTTGAAAAATACGTTGGTAATTTATGACTTTTACCCTTAAAAAAATTGTCTGCTATATCAATTAGCTAGGGTATCTCCCGTAATTGATTGCTGGTATATGTAGATGTCTTTTAGAGAAACCAAACCATGACTAAAAAAATTATCTACTATTACTGATTTGTAGTTAAGTTGAAAGTTCAATATTTCATTGATGCTATTGTCTGATCTTCAAAACTACATTTAACACAATCATCTCAATTATTACAGTTATTCGACCACGGTTAGTAATCTCTTGGAGGGAGATAATAATAGAGACGTTTTTTTTTATTGAATGCATGTATCTCGAAAAGAGAAGACATGGATCATGTTTGAATTCATGCCAATGCTTATAAATAGGCATTGTGATGAAAGCTGGCGGCGATTCATATACTCAATGTTGATTGATTCGCGTCAAAATAGAGATTTTTGTCGGATATTTATGACACAAGTCCATAACGACTACGGATAATATTATCAGCATCGTTGAATTTTATAGCCTTCAATTCTCGATGTATAGTATAGAGTGACGCGGTGATCCATTGAATCTTTCTAATTTTAATAATTCTATCGAAGAGGTGGGCTTGGAAGGATATCGAAAATGCTATCTTTCAAAAGTAACTTGTATTGTTTTGATCAATCGAATAAAACCAGATCAAGATCGATGTATCTGTTTGGATCAATAATACGTTTGATTTTGACAACTTCACCAGAAAAATAGATTTGAATACTTATCAAACCGTGCTGTCCTAAATTTTTGTGCAAAACAAAGTTGGGTATCGATTAAAATTGAAATTAACCTACAAATATGAAGTAACTCTACTAGTAAATGGCTATTTGCATGCACATATTCACCAAAACTGTAAGATTTGTTGGTGGTATACTTGCATGCCAAGAAAAATTATGAATAGTACTGTCTAGATGATATAAAAAGTACTCGGAATCTAAATAAAGAAAATACCATTTCGCATATCTATTTCAATGAATATGTGATGCAACTCCGTAACTGCCTCAACAAGTTGTCAGAGCAAAAGAGTCATAATACACATGGTATTGCCGTATTGTGTTATATATATATATATATATATATATATATATATATATATATATATATATATATTCAAGCAACATGTATTAGAATTCCAGTATATATGTATTTTTATCTACATGTTCATACCAGAGGTAAAAACGAAACAGTTTAACAACTGAGCAAACAGGAAAAAATGTAATAAGAACTGATCAACCGAAGGAAGGATAACGCGCTCATTTAGGGATGGCAAAAAAAACCCAAAACCAATGGGGAAATCCAAAACCCGAAGTTTTTGAGGCGGGGCGGGGCATGCTTATCGGGTTACAGGGCGGGTTTCGGGGCATTAACGGGGATTCTTATCGGGTTCGGGGCGGAGACGGGGCATAACATCCCCAACCCGCCCCGCCCCTAAACTATACATACGTATCGATATATTATTTTCATATATTGTTATGTTAGTATTTACGTAATAAACAAATATTATCAAATTTTTGTAGTATTATATCTTTGCAAGATTGCAAGTTGTGATTAATAAAAACTTTTTTGTGTAATGTTTTTAAAAGAAGTTTTGATTTTTTTTAACGTGGTTATAATTATTTATGTATAATTTCTTGAAAACTTATGAACGCTACTAATTATTATATTATTAGTGGGTTCTTGATTATTCATATTATTGCATGTAATCACATTTGTAAAAAATATGGCGTAAAAATAATAATAAACGGAGAACAAAAATGTGTATATGGTGAGCAATGAGCTCGTTTAAAGTCGCACCCCCGTTAAGATTTCCAACGGGGATAAGATATATATTCAAGCAACATGTATTAGAATTTCAAGATATATGTATTTTTATCTACATGTATTATATCATACCAGAGGTAAAAATGAAACAATTTAACAACTGAGCAAACAGGAAAAAATGTAATAAGAACTGATCAGCCGAAGGAAGGATAACGCGCTCATTTGTTCATTTACAGCAGATTAATTATGTAGTTGCGCATATACTTTCAGTTCTCTTATAAGAAATAAGTACGACCTATGATTATATTGATCCAATAGTAAACCTCTTAAACAAAAAAAGATGTATGTTTTTTATATTTTCCAGTAAAATTTTAATAAAATGTTTAGATGCTGACTGATTATTTTTGGTAACCTAACTAACGAAACAAACAAACAAAATCGAACAAAAGAAACGAAAGCTTTATTCAAATTACAAAACCAAATTCAAAAGTACAATACACAAAATTCTAATTCAATGGTACCAAATTCTAATCAAAAAGTACAAGGAAAACTAATGTCATTTGTCTATATTTATAAGCAACCAATGACAAAACAACAATCAAATCCTAAACCGGCTCAAATTATAAAACATGTCAAAAACTAATATGTATCGAAAACAAAATTTACGAAACAAACCCTGAAGTTTAAGTCACTTTCTAACAATCTCAACTGAGACTTGAACTCCTCCACATGTTCCGAACCAAATTCAAAATTCTATTTTCCAAAAGCTAGAGATATTAGCCTAATTCAAACAAACAACCGAGTCCCCAAAAATGATCCAAAACAAACCGTACCAAAACAAACGCCAATGACTTCAAAACGAACAATCAAATGTTAACCGACAAATTCGAAACAGTCAACCAAACAAACAAATCGGCTCAAACGATCGTCAACAAAGACAATTTTAATTTGGGCAACCAATTTCAAAAGCATGACGAACGAAGATCCAAATTTTCAAACTAGCAAATTCCCAACGATCGAACAAATTACAAACGACCTGATAATAATAAAGTTTTCGAACACTAAATCAATCTTCAAATATCAAATACCATATACCAAATACCAAATTCAAATTCCAGCGACTCACTTATTGATAAGTATTATGATACAACTTCAAACTTATTATCTAAGTATCAAACAAATCTAAGTTACTTCGTAATAAATAACTTGACGAACGGACACTAATAATTCAAACGCCTCAAATATGATACGAATAATTATGATGTATATGATATGAGTTATGGCTCAAATCCGAACAAATACCAAAACAAAACAAATAAATCGACAAAAAACCCTAAAAGTCAAAATTACAAAACTAATGTAAAAACTGATTCGATAGTTCCAATTTCTAAACAACCCAAAACCAATGCGTCCCACTCAAACAAAAATTCAAAGTCCAATGGCTCAACTTTGGTTTAGCAGGCCCAAATTCTGTTACGAAGCAATCGCAATCAAAGAACTTCAAGAATTCTTAAAGTCAACTTAACTAAATCAGTACCTACGAACCCAAATAAGTAACCAAGTGATACTAATGATCGATCATTCAAAACCAAAATCCTTTCTTTTTTTTCATGGCTAAACGAACCTAGCTTTAATATCACTTGTTGGTAATTCAAAGACGAAACAAATAAACAAAATCGAACAAATATAACAAAAGCTTTATTCAAACTACAAAACTAAATTTAAAAGCACCAAACACAAAATTCTAATAAAATAGTACCAAATTCTAATTCAATAGTCACTTTCTAACAATTATTTTTCAAATCACCGCTTCACACGTCCTAGACAACGAGAACATGTCTTAGTAAACATGTCTCAGTTTAGTAAAATTTTCAAGCCTTTCTGACCTTTTTGTTTTTGATTGTTTGTTACTATATTTATTTAACCATAGTCTAAAAAATATAAATGTTTATTACGTAGTAGTACTAGTTTTGAGCAATGTTTTGAAAACCGGGTTTTGAATCGACCCGGTCGAGTCACCGGGTCACCGGGTTACCGGTTCAACCGGTTGGACCGCCGGGTCAACCCGGTTTTCCAAAATATATATATATATATATATATATATATATATATATATATATATATATATATATTTTCAATAATTAGAAAGAAAGTATGTATATAAATCATGAAATATTTCATATATTAAGCCTAAAGACTATTTATTAACAAATATAACATGTAAAATTAAAATTACGTCGCAAATATATACAATTAACATGTTTTATTTATAAAAAAATACGAAAAAACCGAAACCCGGCCGGGTCTCATGACCCGGGTCACTCCAAACCCGGTCAAACCCGGCGGGTCAAACCGGGTTTCGAAAATATGAAACCCGGTTTAATTTGACCCGTTTTTTCGGCCGGAACCGGTTGACCCGGTCGGGTCGAACCGGGTTTCAAAACACTGGTTTTGAGGGCATAGATATTTCTTCATTTCCCTTGTTATGTGTGCAAAACGGTTAGATGTGTACTTTTGTCGCAATACTCAATTTTTGACCCAAAAGTTGGGTTTTCTTGACCAAAATCTATGTTTTAAGATGGTCTTCTACCACCACTATAAATAAACGTATTCATGCACATTCCATCCTTCAAAACACGCCATTCTCAAAACTCACTTTCTATCATACAGTACACAAGGAACAAAGCTCATAACATTAAACACGTACATTATTTATCATGTCTTCTATGGAGTCACCACGGTCGCCTTTGCAACGACCAGCATACGGAAACTTAATCACGATCTTAAGCATTGATGGAGGTGGAGTACGAGGACTCATTCCAAGCGTTATCCTTAGCTTCTTAGAAACTGAACTTCAGGTACAACTCGTAACCATGCTTTTTGTTACCTTTTTTTTTTAGACACATTTCACAATTTTTTTTAACGCATTAAGCATAATTTCAGAAACTAGACGGCGAGAGTGCAAGATTAGCAGATTATTTTGATGTAATTTCTGGGACAAGCACTGGTGGTCTCGTGACAGCCATGTTAACCACCCCTAATGAAGACAACCGTCCCCTTTTTGCAGCTAGAGGATACTAAAGAGTTTTTCTTGAACCTGTCAAGCATCTTCCCGCATGATGAGTATTGTTAATCTGTTGCGCATTAAAACTCATAACAATATGGTTTTTAGCTGTGTGCTTTTGGATGATATATCTCAATTTTTTGGTTGTTTTTAAATGTAGCAATCCACTTGTCATGTACCCCCAAAAAATAAGTGATTAAAGCTCTATCTGGCCATCTGTTATTTTGTAACCACGATGGCGTTAATCACCACCGGAGCGTAAATTAAAGATATGATTCAGATCCATGCACTATCTTCGATTATCGTTAGATTGTTTGGAGTTAATAACTCTAGTGCAAATCTGGGCAATTTAACTTATTTGAGTAGTAGTATAAAAGTGAGTAATCATGTTTCCTTTGATATTTTTCATATGAGATGTAGAGAGCGCATACACCCCACGCGCACGCTTGTATGTGTGTGTGTGTGTGTATTTGTGTGTAATCAGCCCCCTACAGATAGTATGACTCGGAGTTTTATTGGGAATAGTTGTATACGAAGGTAAATTTGTGCAAGTTGTGTGTGCTCATAACTAGAGGGTCTACCCTGTGCTCCTGAGTATTCCCCCCGCCCTCCCCCTTTAGCCAGTGTCGGCATATCTATCGAACTTAGATATGGGAAATTTATTTTTATTATGAATATTTTGAACATTATTTAATTTCAGGCTGAAGAAAAACCCGGCCTGGATGCATTGCTATCCGGATTGTATGCATCCCCCCCCCCCTGGAACCACCCTCCCGGCTGCACACATCTTATCTTCTGCCCATGCTCTGTTTGGAAACCGAAGATTCAGAAGGAAACCTACTTGGGGAATTTAATCTCATTGACGGTGGGGTGGCTGCAAATAATCCGGTATGTATATTTCACATACTCTTTCATTAATTAATTACAAAATAATACATAATTCACAATCACAGTAAGAATTTTATATATTGCTATTCATTTTTGCAGGACTTTGGTTTGCTATAAGTGAAGTGACTACAAGAGTTAACAAAGGGGTTTAGTATTGATTTCTTTCCAATCCAAACCACAGAATTTAAATGGGCGTTTTCTATTCCCCCCACTCCCCCCTGTCACCCCCCTCCCTCCCTAGGGACAGGCCCTCCAAATTTGAACGTAGAAATTTTGTGACGTGCAACATCGTCTAGTTGGGGTGTTTTCGGGTGGTTGGCAAGTAATGGCTCAACTCCATTGATAGATGTGTTTACCCAATCAAGTAGTGATATGGTTGATTATCATATCTCCACCGTCTTCCAAGCCCTTCATTCGGGAGAAAATTACCTTCGTGTTCAGGTATAAACCACTATGATAATATTTAAGTAGGCAAAAATGAAATAGACGTGCGTATTTCTTATTTTGAGATGGTTCAGGATGATACTTTGAGTGGTGATGTGGCTTCGATGGATCTTTCATCGAGAAAGAACTTGGAAGATCTTGTGCAAGTTGGCGAGGAACTACTGAAAAAGCCAGTGGCGAAGGTGAATTTGGGGACCGGCATATACGAGCCTTATCATTGTACTAGCAATGAAGAGGCTCTAATAAGGTACTAACATATATACGATATACTTGAATAACAAGTTATGATAATTTTAGTATTCGATTACTTTACATAATTGTTGGTTACTAGGTTTGCGAAAATACTGTCAAAGGAGAAGAATACAAGAGAACTCAGATCGCCGGGTGTTAACAATGGCCAAAAGATGAATGGACACATCACAAACAATGGTGCATTTTCGAAGGCAAAGCCAGCACTTACAAATGCTTATTCTCAACTCTTGTCCAGACTTGCACCAACCAAAAACTGGTGTGGAAATTTTTAATTTGGGCTCTTGAAAATTAGAATCAGATAACTATATTTCCGAATAAAAGTCAATGTAGATAGTGATGATGTTTATTGTTCTGATTAATAGATAGAGATAGAATTGAATTTATTTATGTATTTTAGATGATGTCAGATATGAGGATCCGGCCAATAGACTCTTCTATAAACATCTTTGTTTGCGTATTTGGAAAAGATGACATACATGCCCCTAAAATGATTCTAATAACTTTTACGTTTTTTTTTATTATCTTTTGTTTTTATTATAAAAATATAGAACATAAATTATAAAATTTGACAAGACAAAAAGTATTACAGAATAAAAAAGACAGAACACAAAACGATAGAAAACTGTCAGGATGAATACCGTAGCGTAATAAACATCACCCTTTCTAAAAGGGCGATGATATTACACTTGCATTTCACTTCACACAAGAGAAGAAAAAAAAGAAAATAAAATACCACTCTGCATTTTCACTTCACACAGAGAAAATCATTGTCTTTACAATTAAGGCAACATAGTCTAAAAAAATGCATCGAAGTAGACAGTTTCGCGCTTTTGTAAGCTCATGACATTTATCCCTCTCTTTAAATCCCTTTCCTACCCCCCCTTCCCCCCCCCGCCACCACCCCACCCACTCTCTCCAAATCTAATCTTTTATTTTGCCACGCGATTTGCAAAAAATCTGACGTGACACCGATGTTTAATATAGAGTTTGTCCCCCAGTTTTTTTAATTTTTTTCCAATATTATATTTAGCCCTTATACGTTATATTTTGACAATTTTCCACCCTTTTTTGAAGTTTATTCCATATCATTCCTGTATCTTCATTCACACTCTGCTGACTCCACCATCCATCACCCCTCACCACTACCTTCCTCCTCCCAACCACCACTTCTCCACTCTCCGCCCACAGTAGGACCCCACTTACCTTTCCATCTCTGGATCCTTGATCACATGTTTCATTAGAGCTTAAGTCTTTTGGTCTTAATGTTTCTTAAATGCTATATGCACATACTTTCCCAGCATACCACATTTAGCTACATTATTTTATTACCTGTTGTCTAACTAGATTAATATTCAAATAACTTTTTTAGGATATATGCAGATGTTTACTTCTTGACCAAAATGAATTGTTGATAAATCTGCACAAACTGATAAGAGACTAGATACGGGTACAACATTGGGCTTCACTTTCGCAAGCTGTATTTTTCTAAAGAGGTTTAAAGATTCATTTGATCTCCCGTTTACTCACACACATTTCATCAAACACTTCTCGCGCAAACCCCATCTCCCCAACCTTCCCATACGCCACAAACAACATAAAACAGTGAAAACCACTAACCAAAAACATGAATGCCTGAAAATTGTGAAGTTAATGACATTGTGTCCCCATCCAAAACCCCCGATCCATACAAAGAGGAGATTCTTTGGTGCAAGTTTTGGTGCAAGTTTTACGGGTAAAGTAAGATCAATCCAACCTTTTGAAGCTTTTATTGACTTTGGTGCTTTTACCGACGGTCTTGTTCATGTGTCACGGTTAAGTGGTGGCTCCCGAGCTACTCAACGGTAGTAGCAGTCCAGTTTCTTCAGGCGAAGGTAACGATGGAGTTATAACTGAAGGCCATAAATTATCAACCTATGAAAGCTTTCTTGGTGTTGAAATATCCAAACCAGTTAATGATTTTTGTGTTTTGATGGAAAAGAAAACGTATTAGGGTAGCTTTTGTAAAAATATAAACTGTAGGGGCTACATATGATATTGGCAAAAAGAGTATAACAGTAATATTTGATTAAAATCGTGCCACGTCAGATTTTTTGCTAATCATGGCTACAATAGAAAGATTAGCAAAGTCTTTGCACACAAAATAAAAATTAAAAGTTTATAGCTTATAAAAGAAAAACGTGACAACTTCGATGCATTTTGAGACCATTTTCCCTTTACAATTATGCTCTCAAAATCTTGTTTAGCTGTTCTATTTCAATTTTAATTTTTTTCTATCATTAAATCGGACCATACGAAGTACCGACTTCCTTTCCGGGCTGGCTTTTTCATGAGCCAATGTCACATTATAACATCACATTCCTCTCAAGACAAAAAATTAACAAACCAATCACAGATTCAGAAACAAGTTCATGCATTCACGATCTCTAGTCTCTTTTAAAACCCGCTGATTCAATTAAGTCTTTTAGTCGTACTAATTGGCTTTGGCACGGAATGTATTGATTCGTAAATACGTAAGAGGAAATGATGTAAACTGAACCAAAACTTAACTAGGATCGACGATTTTATGCTAACCCGACAGTCCGACACCAACAAAACAAGCAAAGTGTGATCTTGTCACCTGAATCGAATGATTAAAATTAGTAGAAGATTAATTAATTATCTAGGCATTTGATGACATACGGAACACTAAACCCAAACACACCATTCAGAGTGTACAAAGTATGCAAACAAGGAGTCTGCACAAGATGAGGATCTTGATGAACAAGAGTATGAACATGTGTCATCTAATGTAATAGATTTAGAGTTTTGTATGTCAGTTAGTTAGTCGGTTAGTAGTCCACTATGTAGTGTTAGTTAGGTATTTTAAACCATCTTGATAGTCCTCACAATGTAACTTTCATAATTCATAATTCATTTTTCATTTCACAATGTATCAAATTATCTCTGATAACTTTCTCTATAGCATTGGTCCAATATTTCACAAAAATCAGTAATAAAAGCGTACAAAGTAGATGGTGTTTCGCCCATACCGATGGCTATCGTAGTAACACAAATGAAATGGCGACTTAACAGGATTTACAACGCTTAAAACGAGTGATATCGGAGTTAATTAATTTGTTGAATTAGAGGTAGACAACATGACGTAGATTACTGGTATGTGTTTAATTACACATACCTTTTACCTTTAAAAACAAGTTAAAATAACCAAAAACGGACTTAAAATGCCAAATATATGCTTGTTTTGCTAATTGTGTTGTGCAGGAACGGATATTTAAGAAAATGACGAAAAATGAAGCCAAAACAACAAAACCGGACACGGAATGAAAAAGCGTGGAAAAAGACACAGTCAAGTCAAAGCCCAAATTTGAAAAAGTCAACCCAAGTCAACCCCGACAAACCCGAAGCCAAAAGTCAAGAAAAACAAGTTTAGGGACTAAACTTGTTAAATCCCTAAACTTGTTTTAAAAGAAGAAAATAAAGAGAAGGGTTAATTCTGCCAATTTGGCAAAGTTAAACCACAAGGGGCAAAACTGCCAATGGAAAGAACTTATACACCACAAGGACGTGTGGTGCAAAGCCA